>WOGL01000490.1:0-14505 GCA_015342145.1 Leptinotarsa rubiginosa | reverse complement strand
AATAGTGCAATAAAAGTATTGTAATACTAAGCATAATAAATTACTGAAATGTATTGATCCCCAGTAAGCATTATCGAAAAAAAATTCATGAAACTGAAAACCCCTTAAAACATTCTCAAAACAGGACTTTCTCAGGGAATGAAAATACATTTTTTTTCTTGATACAGACGAGAATCACATAAATTAGGAAAAAAATTGCCGCCGGAAACGGTGTTAGTACAAATTCAGTGTTGCCTTTTCTAGAAAAAAGTCCTTCCCCATAATCCATAAACTGACTGAATGATCCTGGTTGTGGAAACAAATTCTATCAAATAATGAAGAGCAGGTACCGCTATATCCTTTTTTAGAAAATGAATCATTATTGACATTATTGAGACCGATCAGTTGAATGATCGAGGCCTACATTCAGTATCCAAGAAAAGCCAATATTTGGACTGAAATCATTGATGATTAAATCATTTTTCCATTTTTGAACAGTATTTTGTTTGGAATTTTCAGCATTTTTTCTTTTCCATCTTTAAAATGACTTTTCACAGTTGAAGATAAAACACGAAATTAATGGACATATACGGAAAACAGAATCTAGCCTCACAACATTTTCCAGCTGATGTTCGATCGTATTTGAAGATTATCAACTCATCTATTGAAAGCACTGAAACTACTGTAGTTTTAGTCATTTCAAGATGATGATAATTTGGTTTTCGGCATTTTTGTTCTGGTGAGAGAAAAGTGTTTCAGTAGATTCATTTTACGCCAGAGGCTCCAAATTCTACTTATCAAAATATTAACACAATTGCTCCACCGGTAAGAGACTTGCAGCATATATATCTTATCCAATAAACGTAATTCTTGGAGTTGTTGTCCGCATTTATTGACCTGATTTTCAAGAGGCTGTTGCTCGAAATAGAAACGTGCGTGTTCTAATATTGTACCTAAATTCAATTCTTCTTCGAGTCCATCAAAGTGAAATGAGCAAGTCGCGAATAGCGGAAAAGATTTTGACCCATCGACTCTAAGAACAAAATTTGGGCTGGTAAGCCATGGTCGAATCGAACCTGAGGTACCAAACGTTTCGTCTGCTACTGCACACATCATCAGTGGAATGAGCGGTGACTGCAAAGACGAAGGTTCAGCAACGACTGGCTTGCTTGCTATCTGTTGACTTATATTTGTGATTTTAGAGGGTGGTCTGGGTCATAGTTGGATGTACTGGGTCGCTCTATTACTCGGTTGTCCCGATTGGTTCACGTTGTTGAGAAATGCTGTTAGTGGAATGTCGATCGGAGTTGTATTCTATTTCTATTCTTGTTAATAGTGATTACCACGTTCTGTTGACCCTCATATCTTTTTTTCTGAATGGTGCTTTGAGTTCTTGTTGAGATATCGATCAGTATGAGTAGGTTTGGATAAATTGTGTGACCTAGTTTTTCGTTTGTTTTCCTTGATACACTGAATGCTGGGATGAATGGAGTTGATGTGGCGTAGAAAATGTTCTAATGCTTGTTCCCGTGGCATCAAATAGCAAAAATGTAATCAACATAGCGAAACCAACAGGTAGGTTCCAACAGAACGACGGAGCACTTTCTTCTCGAAATTTGCAACAGCAGGATTCAGTGAAATTTCCATAGCGAATTTATCTGTTCTTTCATAGAAATATTTATTTGAGTGGAAATATATTGTAGTGAGAAGATGTCTCCTGGAAAACTTTGTTTGATTCATGGTTAGGAGATCAAAGATAACGAAAATATCATTCGGCTGCAGGAAACATTCATCTTCAGTTAGAATGTGATTTGAATGATTTACAAAGAAGCAATTTCTGTCTAAAGTTGGTGGCGAATCCGAAGAGGAGAGACGATCGAATTTATCCTTGTAACCTTCGGTGGTGGCTGACGCTGGGGCCGAGGCAGAATTGAAAGTAATATATTTTTTCAGTTCTCTATGTTCAATCGATTGCCCGAAGTTAGGTTAACAGACAACAAATTTGATTTATTCGAGAAATCTCCTTACGAGTGTGATGGAAGCGCTCTCGCAACAAACTTCGTTCAGTGTGTTGGTGAATTCGATCGAATGCAGCTATCTGGAAACTGCACTTCTGATGACGAAAATTTGGGATAACTCCAGAAGCTCTGCAACATAGTAGAATTTTCAGTGACCATAGTAAATTAGCTTTCTCAATCCGGCTGCAATCCAATCGTCTAATGAGGCGTTGAACGTTCTCTCCATTGAGTTCAACAATATCCCTACAATCCCTCCGAATACCATCCCCACTATCACCACAACCACCCTCTGAAATTATAAATACGAGTGAACACGTAGCTCGCCAGTCAATAGTTGCTGAGACTTCAAGATATGACCTTCGTCCTTGCAGTCAACTTACAAACCACTGATGACGGCTACTGCAGTAGCAGACGAAACTGTTGGTATTTCACGCCCTGCTGGCCCGAATTTTGTTCTTGTTAATCGTGACTCCGGCCTAGAAAGCCTATGTTCTTATATACCGTCGAGCGGTCCAAAGCTGATATATTCAAGCGGGAAAATGGGATGTAGGTCATTGAATCAGGAGACATCGTCTAAGCCATTCTAAAAAAACAGTCTGAAAGGAGAAAATCAATGGAATCCCTAATATTTGACATTTCTTTGTCGAATAATCATAGATGACAGAGGGAATGAAAGTTAGAATTAGAGCCTCTGGAGCCTCCAACCGAATTGGAATCTTCAGAAACTGAAGTAGACTGAGAATTGACGTTGACGAGTCATTAATTGCCTTGCCTTTAAACAGTACTGTATATTATTTTCAGCAGTGGCATTTTCTTTCACACCGTGTTGAGGCGAATCCTATAAGCCATACGTTCCCTAACTGAAACTCATTTCACCGAAAAAATCATCGATCTAAATACATTGAAACCCACTATCTGTCTACTGTCTCCAGAGACCGTCATTGTGGAATTTCGTTAGGGGAATGTTGTGGTTTTCCCTCTGCTCAGGAAGACCAAATTATATGATTTCCCCCAACGTGAAGGCATGTCACCTTCGTTTGGCTTCGATTGTCCCCCCTCTCTGGTGTGTACATGCAGCGAAATTGGATTTTAAACAGATCTGTGGGACGAATAGGCCACATTGCCACACAAGCGCCACGAATACTGTCACGAAATCGATCCGTAGCGTCCTGATTAGAGACTAATCTCGTGGCACTGACCTGCTGAGGTCTGGTTGATTCGGAAAAATATATCGACGCCAGGAGATTTACGAGACAGTTGAGTGTGGTGTTTGCAGTCGTACAAATAATGGTTGCTCCTTTCGTTGAATATATAGAGTTCTAAAAGAATGTTTTTTTAATAAACTTTCAGCCGACAAAAGGAAATGCAGCGTCGTAGTTTGCCCTTTTGTCAATCAAGTCTTAGTGAATAATAGTAAGACCTTGTTATTACATTTCGAATAAACACAATAAAGTGAAAAGCTCAAATATGGTATTAAGTATACTGGGTTATAAAGTTTGAACCCAAAGTTTGTTCCTCGTTGATCAAATGAATCGTTAGAATGTAGATGTAGCCAACTAGCAAGAAATGGATATTTTATGGGGTTTTCTAATTTTTATATCAGCTAAAAAGCCATACAGCTTTAGTCATCTCCAACAATATAATTTTTGAAAAACTCAAAGGAAGGATGGAAACTTTCGAAAACTATTTTTTTTATTTGTCAAAATTACAACTCAGAACAAAGAAAAACAAATTTTGAAATGGAACGTAAGGAAATGTTATGCACTGCTTAAGATTTCTGTACACCGGTGAATGCTGGAATGCGCTTTTGTTTCAGAAATTGTTGTTGAAGTGGAGTAGTTGTGACGTTGCCGCAAGATGGTGTCAATAGTCAATATTTCTATTGATTTCAGACATCAATATACTATTGATGAATGATGCTGTCAATACTATTATTTTCTTTATATTGAAAGGGTCATATTTTTAGGAGTGATGAAGTTTTTTTTAGACGCCCCACACATCTACAATAATATTGCACATCATATCTGATTGCACTTTTAATAGCCAGAGTGATTGAACAAAACTTAAATTTCATTGTGCAGTATTTTTTCTCACACTGTATCGGCTCAATATTGCACTTCGTTTTTCTTTTCAGCGTTTGGTCGTGTTGTAAAATTGAGTAAAATGGCGAGCAAAATGCCGGCTTTATGGCAAATAAAAAATAAACTTCATCATGACCAGGACAAGAAAAATATGATTATTACTGGAGTTTTTTCCCAACTCCAAACCATTATTTCAACACCTCGACCCGTGTTTCGATCACCAAGTGATACTCTTCAAGAAGAAGAACAAACTAACCATACATTCAAAGCTATCCTTATTTACACCATAGATACCTGTTCAAGGTATCTGCGTCTTAAGTGTCTTAAATTAATTTTACAATATTGCCTTATTTCCTAGTCTTAAATTGATTTTACAATGTGTCTTTATGTAATAGTCAGGTAAATCTAATAATTGAAATATTATAAGCTATATAAAATTAATTTCACAATATTGCTTTATCTACTAGTCTCAAATTTATTTCACAATGTGTCCTTATGTAATAGTCAGGTAAATCTAATAATTGAAATATTATAAGCTATATAAAATTAATTTCACAATATTGCTTCATCTACTAGTTTTAAATTATTTTACAATGTGTCCTTATGTAATAGTTCAGTGAATCTAATAATTGAAATATTATAAGCTAGATAAAATTAATTTCACAATATTGCCTTATCTACTTTACAATGTATCCTTATGTAATAGACAGGTAAATCTAATAAGTAAAATATTATTTTGACAAGCTATATAGTATACTGTAATATTTACTATGATACTTTATTTATTAGATTTACCTGACTATTACATGAGGATACATTGTAAAATTAATTTGAGACTAGTAGATAAGGCCATATTGTGAAATTAATTTTATATAGCTTATAATATTTCAATTATTAGATTCACATAACTATTACATAAGGACACGTTGTAAAATTAATTTAGGACTAGTAAATAAAGCAATATTGTGAAATTAATTTTATATAGCTATAGCTTATAATATTTCAATTATTAGATTTCACATTGTGAAATTAATTTAAGACACTTAAGACGCAGGTACCTAGAACAGGTATCTATGGTATAAATAAGGATAGCTTTGTGAGTATGGTTAGTTTGATCTTCCTCTTGAAGATGATCACTTGGTGATCGAAACACGGGTCGAGGTGTTAAAATAACGATTTGATGTTGGGAAAAAATTCCAATAATATTCATTACTACACCAAAGATTCCAAACAGTGCATCAAGATCTTGATTTATTCGAGAAATCTCCTTACGAGTGTGATGCAGGCGCCCTTGCAATAAACTTCGTTCACTGTGTTGGTGAATCCGATTGGATGCAGCTGTCTGGAAACTGCACTTCTGATGACGAAAATTTGGGATAACTCCAGAAGCTCTGCAACATAGTAGAATTTTCAGTGAACATAGTAAATCAGCTTTCTCAATCCGGCTGCAATCCAATCGTCTATTGAGGCGTTGAACGTTCTCTCCATAGACTTCAACAATATCCATACATACACACATTAAACTCTATTTTTGATCGATATTTTATTCATCATCTTTCTTGCCTTTTCTGGTTTTGTTCCACAAACCATGGGGATTAGTAATGGTTTACAATGTGGCATTTAAAAGCTGTCAAAAGATGCGTTTCCTGACATAATTAAACTCAATTTTGTAACCATTCAATCTGAATAGAAAGCAGAAATTGAGGTGTACCAAAAATGGGTAAAAGTATCAAGTACTAAAAAACGTCGACGTAGATTATTTGTCATCAGTTGTCCGACATCAATATGCGAGAATCCCTTGTAGTAGATTTATATTTTTAAGCACTGAAATCAACTTTTGATTTTACTATCTTGGGTTTTGCCTTAATCCATAAATACTTTTTTCAAGAAGCACACTTTTTCCGGGTCATTTTCCAAATGATCTGGTAATTTCATGTATATGTCAACATTTTTCCCTCGCCAAAACACAATTGCTGTTCATTCACACACGTTTCGCTAACCTAGTTAACATCATCAGAAGATAATGAAGTGTTTTCAATAGACTATCCAATATCTGCATAACGACATAGTATCATTTTGTGATGCGTTTTTGAGATCAGCACAGCAGAATAACTCTGAAATTGAAAACATAAGTAGGGGTTCCTATTGAAGAAACCGGTGATGACAGCCTCACTCGAATATCCCTCTACAATAAATTATTTCTTTAATAGACAGTGAGTGAATCCAAATTAAAAATCTACCTGTTTCGAGAATTCTCAATAATATTATTTACCATCTCAACTCCGGCTTCGCACGGATAGCATCGTTATATTTCAGTCAATTTACACAAAACTTTAATGAATTTACACATACCTTTCTCATGAATCCCCTCATCCATTGGTGACATTATAAAAATTCTACTTACGATTACATCATGTCAGAAAGAATATATTCATTTTTCGATTAATTTCAAGATACGACACAAGTAAACTCAATTTCCATTCCGAATAAAAACGAACTTTTTTCAATTGAAAAAGGAAAATCGGGAGTTCCTACTCAAACTGGGAATACACTCAAGGTTCTTGTTGCGTAAAGCGAATATCCGGAATATTAATTATGGCCCTGCGAATCCTAAAAGACTATAAAACCTAGTGGTAATGAAAATGGCGAAAGCAGTTCGCCGAAATTGATTAAACCCATTCGCCTTGTTAATTGCAGACGGAGTATTTTACGGCTGAGGATTCCGTCTTGATTGGATCATTTAAAACGATTTTATAAGCTGACGGGCATACGCCCTCTTCTGGCTAATGACGTGGAAAATCTCGCTAAAGAAGATAATAGGATGTATGATAAAGGGTTTCCAAGAACTATTATCACGTGCAGATGTTTTGAGAATATATTCGACCTTTGCTACGAAAATTTTAAAGGTGCTGTCAGAATATAGTCATAGAAATTTCTTATTTGGTATTGCCCAATTTGGACCACCTTCAACGTTGGATTTTGATTACTGACATGCATTCTTTGTAACATTATTTTGATCGGCATTGTTCATTTTTCATTCGATATTGAAAAATTCAATTATTTTTTTTACAACTTATATCCGTTTCTCAAAAATCTTTGACACCGCACTATGAATCTCCAAGTACCTAAAATCTCAAAATGCAGAATGTAATTCAAGAAATTTAAAAAAATAAATTATTGTACCAAACTTTATTTCTCGACCACTAATAGAGAGCTATAATGTCACAATTCAATTAACTCTTTTTCTTTTACTGTTTATAAAATTCTCAGACATATAGACTTGAATACCCCTGTATATCAATCAGGGTCACTGATGAGCCCAGTCGCTATACTGAGCATTCCATATTAATTCTTGAGGAACTGAAATACCTCCATGAATTTCCAGGGATAAAATAATTTTTTTATTCATTTCAACTCCTTACCTCTGGTATCTATAACGTAAGAAAATTACCAATACATAATATGCTTTGTATACCTAGAATAAAATCATATTTGTCAAAGTAGTTACTACAAACATAAATTTGCTGATTAATGTGCATTGACCCATGCACAACTTTATACATAATTATATCACACTGAATCATTTATTTACATTGGATGTACTTGTCATAATGAAGATTTTACATTTGCGTTAACGAATAATACGAATGTTTGTAACTTCATTATGGCAATAATCGATAACGTATTTAAAAAACACTTTATTGTGAGACTTTCACTGAACAATTTTACAAAAACGCAACAGGTGTTTCGCCATACAATGGCTTCTTCACGCGTGTCTTTACGCCTGAAGAAGCCATTGTATGGCGAAACACGTGTTGCGTTTGTGTAAAATTGTTTAGGGAAAATTTCACAAAGTATTTTTCAAATACGTTAGTTATGGATTTTCATCAAGTATATCGGCCAATTCCATCATATATGCAATAATCAATGTTCTTATAGAATTATTGAGTCCTCCGTGATCCTTCCGACTAGTATATTTCATAACTACTCGTATATTGCGCTCAAGATAGTGTTATGACATTTTAAGATATAAATAATATGTATAAAGAAAAGTTCGTAAACACTGAGTAGTAGCGGATTGATCTTTTGCCAAACTCTTTCGATTGATTTCCACCCAGAATATCGAAAAATCAATAAAACAATTTGCTTAACAGTTCGATCTCGAAGTTGTTTCTGGTTGATGTTGATTATATTTTTTCGGGACCTATTCAAATTTTCCTTTATTACTTTCCAATTACTATATTTCACAGATCGATTTCATGTTAAACCTGACAACTTTTTCTTCGAGTGTTTAATATTCGCCTACCAGGCTCTACAGTCTACAGAGTTTGAATAACTTTGGAAAACACAATATTTACATTTTCTCTCAAACAAGTAGAGTTTTTTCGCGTTCTTGAGTTTGTAGCCCCCTAGTAACTAAGCCCAACTCTCTATCGCCAACTTCCCTTTCAGAATAGTACAGGGGATGATGTTACACAACGCCTTCCCTATTTATTGGCAAGCGCTGTCATACGGTATGATTGATGATGAAAGCAAATATTCAAATCAACTCGAGATTGACTGATCACTTTCGATATTTGATTTTAGCAACCTTTATGTCAAGTCGATAAAGGGATGGGTATTGTTTGTAGTATATCAGGTTCAACCGAAGAAGTACGAGTATTGGATTCTACAACGTTGAATCTTAATACTTTCACATTATATTTGCGAGACGCCAAAGCAGTATAGATATGAAATCTATACGGTAAAAATCTGGAGAACAATATTAATTCAAAATATTTTAATCCACTTATAATGTTCTTTTTGTCTTTACTTAAATTGTATACTGATATTTACTATACGTTTTTATAAATATACGTGGACTGTTAAAAAAATGAGGTGAATGTTCAAATTTCGAGGGCTACGTACATTCGATTAGCGAATTTTTTATTTTTTATGTTGGTACAGTCGTGTCGAACATATATTCACGGTGTTAGCTGTTCAGCATTTGAACGACGATGCTCGCCCTGGACGCTCCAACACATCAAGAACTGATGAAAATATTTAGAAAGGAAGAAAATTGTTATAGAGAATCGTTGAATCACTATTAGAGAAGTTGCTGAGGATGTCGGTTGGCAGCAAATTTCGTTCCAAAATTTCCGAATTTTTATCTAAAAACCCGTCGCATCAGTATCGCTCAGATATTGTTGAATGACGTCAACAGCGATTCAGATTTGGGTTATAACTGGTGACAAATCACGGGTATATGGTCCAATCGTCCCAATGGAAGAAACTAGGAGAGTCAAGGCCAAAAAAAAGCACGTCAATTTTGATCCAATGTGATGGTTTAGCTCATTGTTTCCTTAGTATTTGTCACATGCTCGTACGGTCAATAAGGAGTATGATCTTGAAGTTATGCGCTGCTTGCGAAAAGCAATTCGAAGAAAACCACCACCTCCAACCATCTTCAAACAAAACGTCCGGTACTGTGGAAAAACAGTTGATGGCTTTAGCATCATGATAATGCTCGTTCTCACTCGTTATTGTTGTTGTTCGTAATATTTTGACCAGTAACAACATCGTAATCATGCCTCGGCCACCTTATTCATCAGATTTGCCCTCTTTCGACTTTTTCTGTTTCCAAGATTGAAGAGACCCATGAGAGGACGGTGTTTTGCGACTATTGAGGACTGTAATTAATTGAATGAAAACACTTTTGTCTACTAGTTATTTTATTTTTTCGAACGGTTTCGGGTTTTATCCCATTATCAAGTATAAAACTAACTGACACGTTTGAAATCTGAAAACAAGGTTGTATAGGGAGATTGTAGGTAAGCTGAAAGTGGAGGTAGTTAAATAAACGAGGGCGCGGACTATAAAATTCAACACTGGAGATTACAGAAATTACCGGGGTTGTCAAACTTAAAAATTCTAGAGTGGAAACCTATATAAATCGAGTTGTTCGTTTAGGGGTATATATTTCGGGTTTTTCATTGATTTATTAATTTCCATGGCTTCCAACAAATTCATTTCCTGGCCTTTAATTACATGTGTGTAGGATTTTGAGATCATCTCTACTTATTTTGTATTTTGATTCTTGTAGATCTGTTTAAAATCTGTTTTTTCGTTAACCAGCTGTCGAACCCTTACGAACGACAACCCTCAGAAGTCGAAACTTGTGCGAGCTAAGGGGCAAGAAAGGGGCAAACCACGGACACGTGTTTCTGGCTAATGGCTTCATCAGCGCGGTGCAGCCAAGTGCAAAGATGGGCAACATTTGTTTGCCGAAAATAGGAAACACCACATACGCAAAGAGCCAACAACTGAAGCCAACCGCATATTTGTGGTTCCAGTTAGAAGAACTAGAATTTCCAGACTACATCTAACATGACCACGTAGGCTACCTGCCTGACATCCGGGTCTAGGATATAAACAAAGATATAGATGCTATCGAGTGTGTATGATATAAATGAAAAATGAAACAATTCGTAGATACAACACTCCAAAAAAGGAGCAAACCGCGGACACGTGTTTCTGGCTTGGTGATTGAAAAGACGTGTTGAGGTGTCAAAAATAACGATTTGGTGTTGTGATAAAACTCCAGTAATATTCATTACTACACCAAAAGTTCCAAACAGTGTATCACAAGTACTATGAGGCTTAACTTTAGTCATCAGTTTTCAGTTATGTCTCGACTAATTCATCTCTAACATTTCCTCAGATATTTTCATTCATATCTTTATATGAACATTTGTATAAGAAGTCGTTTCAATACACAAAACTGTAACTATAAACTTAGATGCTTATTTCATAATATTGCTAAATCTCACACCCAATGATCTGTCATGGAATAGAATAACTCTGAAGCTGAAGTTACGCGCTTGAGTTGAACAAATGCGAAGTGTCAAAACGTGAAAATCAACTTTTCATTTGTAACTGCGATCAGATAACAAAAAAAACACGTTGTTCATGTTGCTTTCAACTTCTGTTGGTCCGGCAGTATTTGTGGAAGCATATTTTTGCCAATTATTACTACGCCGGAAATGTGAATTTTAAGTGTCCTGTACGTGACTATCTGAAAATTCACTCAGAGTTATTCTCGCCAGATTAGAGAACTGAACGATGCTCGCAAAATATAACATATGATCAGTGTCAAAACATTACCGAGAAAAATCTCATTGTCAGTGATTCTAAGATGTGTAAAGGAACGGGTTTTTCTCAGGGTTTTTCGTAGGTGGTCAGGGAAAGTCAGACTGCTGCTCCTGTAATATGGAACTTTTACTGATTCGGAGTGAAATGAGTGAACAATACAGGCATCAATAATGGATGGTTATTCGCGAATATACAGCTAAAATAAGATGTAATCAATTCTCACAATAGAACACTACTGGCTTTACCATTGCCTACCTAAAATAAGATGCAGGCACGAGTCGCCACAATACAAGTATTATTTAACCTTTCAGGCCCCAGGCAAATTATATTAAACTGAATAATGCGTATGTAACAATAAAATCATGGACTTTAACTTCGTTTCAACAAATCTCTCTCTGCCAACGCCATTCAATAAAATAGTTTCCGATATAAAAACGGTGGCGGTTTTTCTGTACATTCCAATAGATGCGAGGTTTTTAGGCATACCGAGGATCGCTGTGACAAGCAACCCATCATACAAATATATAAAGGATGTATCAAAAATATATGTTAACGGAGTAAACGTAAAATAATTCAAAAGAAAAATACCCGTGTTTTGCTACAATGAGTAAGATTATAAGATGTAAAGTTGAACAAAAAATAGCGTGACACATTGTAAAACAAACATACACATATTAAAGTATAATTGTGATTGATAACTTGTTTACTTTATGGTGTTTCATAATCACTCAAATGAAATGAATGAAAACACTTTTGTCTTAATACCACTGGATTTTTTTTATTTATACGACCGGTTTGATCCCATTATCAAGTATAAAACTGTAGTTTTATACTTGATAATGGGATCAAACCCGAAACCGGTCGTATAAATGAAATTTTCCAGTGATATTCAGACAAGAGTGTTATTATTCATTTCATTTAAGTAAAGTATAAGTGAAAAATAGAATAGATAATAAAACAATATGTTACGATATATACGTCACAATGACAGTGATCTGACATTACCAACTTCAAGTATAAATTTATCTATTGTAGAAACATTTTTCTGATACAAAAACTTTCAACTGTTTTTTTTAAACTTGAGGTGGCAGTGTCTTCATATCGCATGGCAGTATATTGAAGAGATGGATACCAGCAAACATAGGAGACTTTTTATACTTTGCGTGATGGTGTTTTTGGGAGATGAGCATATGGTTATTCCTAGTATGATAATTATAGACTTTCGATCTCGACTCTAGTTGTCTGCTATTTTCATGGAAATACGTCAATGTTTTTAGAATGAACAATCAGACAGTTGGTATTTTAATGAAAAGAGAAATGAAAATGTCTATGTTTTTTATCACTTTTACCATACTTTTACCATAAAAGTGGTAAAAAACATAGAAATTTTCATATTTCTTTTCATTATGATCTACTACCACGTAGTAACTGCTACATCCATTAATTTATTGTTAGTATTTTACTTTGACGAAAAATCTCTCTACATTACGTTCTGTAATCTATATTGAAAATTAGCTTCAGTTATGCTTTCTATTTTATGAAAATTATGTCCACCTCACTTGCTAGACCACAGACAGCAATGTTGTTGTAAATAATGGACTGAAACTTGGCGAAATAAACTGATATCAGTGCTTTAATAGCACTGTCAATGATCTTGATAAATATATGGACAACAGCAATTCGGTTATTTTTGGTGATGATACAGAAGAAAATATGACGGACCTGATGGGACCTCATGAAGAGCTAGGGAAAAGAGCTGACCATTGGTTTGCAATGAATAAACTTAAATTGAATAGTGATAAAACACAAACGCTACTTTTCTCAAAGCGACCTCACAGATCAGAACACGAGACTGTTAAAATACTTGGAATTTCCATAGACAGTGGCCTATCTTTTAAAATAATTTTTTCAAATCTATTTTCATTCTTCGTCAGTTGAAAATCATAACGAGTAGCAGTACATTGAAAATGACATACTTTTCTCTGATTTATTCACATATGAATTATGGAATTGTTCTCTGGGGTAACGCAAGAGACGCAAATAATATTTTTAGGCTACAAAAAAGGGCTAAAGGTATTGTAGCTGATGTGGGTTATAGAAACTATTGCCAACCTTCATTCCGGAAACTGATAATTTTATTAATTTTACCACTCCCATTCCTGTATCTCTTTCATGTCCTTCTTGAAATCCACAAGAAGACAAACATTCGGACATCTATAATTATAATAGAAGGAATGCGAACAATATATGCTCAAAACGTTCTCGTCTGAATAAATCTAAGAAAAAATCTTCAGATTGTAATCTTTATAATATCTGAAGATTTGAAAACAATTGAGTATTGTGAAATTCAAGAAACACTCAAGAAATTCCTTCTGAGTCACTGATTTCACTTGGTCAATGATTACATTTGAAATGTTCTAAATTGGAAACATGTTCACTCTGACATGTAACCAAATCATTTGTCCATCTATTTGTTTTTTTCACCTATTTCATATGTCTTTCATGTTACTCTTTCAATTATCTGATTATATCTCTGTGTATTTTGAAAATTTGTATTTACAATTAACATCTTTTATATGACTTATTACAAACTTGAAATGTAATGTAGTTGAATTGATCTTATCTCATCTTATCTAAAATCTATTTAATGGGATTGTTTCATGAATTTTGGTTTATAGTTCAGTTGATAGAAATTTCAAATTGGAAAACAGTGCACTTTGTTTCATTTCTCTAAGTACCGTAGTTTTCCCGTAATTAATTATTAGAAATCGAATGTGGTAGGGTGGTGACGTCAGGGCCCTATTCCCGCTTCTTGTTCGATTGACCAATAGGATAAATTGAAATAATCAATCATTGCCAAATCGTAAAATTTACGGAGCCTATAAATATTGAAGAGTATATGAACCCGTTAACGTTTCAATTATTGAAAAATTATCCACATGGAATAAAATGTACACGAAAAATCATGTTTGGAAATGAGTCCGATATCTAAAATCAGTACACAAAGTCGATAGATTACAAAATATTTACCTATACTATGATTTTATGCATTATTTAATTATATAAAGTTATGAATATCAAAAAATATAGCAAACTGGATTGAAGAATCATTTCAAATATTCAATTTATTTTACAATACTCAATCTGTACAACTGCAATTTATTGTAAAAAAAACGATTCCTACATACATACCTGTTTCTAATATAGCTACTAAATTCAAGCGTTATAGGCTCGCTTGGGTAATCTGTTGAATCTTCCAAAACTTGAGAGGAAGGTTGAATGAAGTCAAGTATGAA
>WOGL01000489.1:0-14510 GCA_015342145.1 Leptinotarsa rubiginosa | reverse complement strand
ACTTTGAACAGGGCTTTCGCATACCCAAATATTCATGCACGATATGTCTAACACGTTCCTACGGACGTTTTTTATGTTTTCGCCGCTTTAGGACATTCACTGCGTGCATCACCTCGTTCAAACTTAGCAAACCAATTCTCAACGGTTGATTTTCCTGTTGCAGAGTCCGAATAATGTTTATCAAGCAAAGCCTTGGCTTCAACATTTTTTTTCGCAAAAAAGCAATGCTTTATCAACACACGGAATAGGGAACTTGCAGATGTTTTTTTTACATCGTCAATGTGTTCTGCTATGATAACTATTAACTACTGCAAAATATGAGCAGAGAAATATCAATAGTCAGTTTATAAAACATATAAATTAAAATTATTAGTTAAAATAAATAAAACGTAATTGTCATGACGTCATACTGTATCAATCAGGGCGCACGCATACGGCGCAGGCTGAGACAGCCGTTCAAACCTATTTATTTAAGAAGCTGCAGCGAAACGCTTTTTTGTCAAATGTGATGAGGTCCTTTTTAAAATAAATTGATATAATTAAATTGTATAGTTGCGTGATTTTAACCTTGTTTGTGTGTTGTTGAATTTATAAATCTAACAAGGAATTTCAACTTCAAAGGCAATGAAACACAAAAAATATAACAAATATTGCATTGTGCCTTTGTGCACAAATACTTCAATTGAATCATCCAATAAAATATTTATAAGATTACCTGAAGTATTTACATATTATTATATATCTGATTTGTGAGATAATTGCGGTCAGGCTAGGAATATTGGAAAATTAGAAACTTAATTGAATATTATAATTAATATTGATTATAAATCCAATCAAGACAACTAAACTGAGACCATTTAACCCAAATTATTCATACAAATTTCATTGAATTAGGTTAGGTTAGGTTTTTATAACATAGGTACATACAATTTATACATAGTGATTAAACTTACAACAAATAATAATTTTACTAACTTGTCTATTTAAACTCCGCGTACTTCACCAAGAGAAAAATGTTCAGCTTCTTTAATGAATTTCGCTATATTGTTTCCGAAAGTTGACATTCCAAAAACGATCATAGTGATGTTGAATAACTATTCCTAAAAAAATCCACTTAATTGCTGTAGACATGCGGGTGGTGAATTGAAAAAATATTGTCTGCAAAATAGGTTTTTCTGGAATAACTTGGCAATGTCGCTATGGAAATTCGAAACAAAAACTCCTTAGAGAGCTAAAAAATATGGAATCGAATGACGTATTCATATACTGGGTGTTGCATTAAAAAATATATAACTTTGGTTGGCCATGCTCGGTTGAATCACCCAGTATGCGAGAAAATAATTTTAAAATATATTATTTATCGATATGACTGCGAAAAAAAATTGAGCAATTCGAAAAATTGTTTTTCCTGATAACAATCGACCGAGGGAATCTCAATGACTCAAGGAAAAAACAGAAGTCTCAAGAGTGTATATTTTATTGCCTAGCAGAACCTCCCCATCAACTCAAATTTTAGATAGTTGATATGAAATCCAACCTTCACTCTTTTGAAAATACTTGGATTGCATTCCATGAATGGACTGACAATTATGAAACTTATGTTTATGTGGGAGAATTCAAGCTAAATTAGAAATCCGGCAACATGTCTACCAGGAATTCTTAGGTTGAGCTGCTGTTAACTGTTACGGTGCCCGTTTCATTTTCATTCATTTTAACTACCAACTGTTCCTTGTGACTGAGAGAGTGAGAGACAAGGTTTCATCTGAGTGGTGTTTATGGTGCAATATTATTGTGACAGAACCCCCTAAAAATTATGCATTTGTTTTGGATGTACATCAAATGAAAAGTAGAACGGATAACTAAAACCTAGGGTAAGTAATTTGAACATTAGTTGCATGAAGGTTCAATTGTTATAGGTTATTTCCAATTACTCAACCATATTTTCAATAGAATTGTGTGAAGAACAATTATCAGTATCTCCCGGATCCTCCCATCATCTTCTCAAAGTACATGTTATTTATAATAATCAATAGAGCAGTGAAAGAATATTCTTTCGACAATATCTATAAGTTAACCTTTCTAACCTCAAAATATCCCGTGGTCTATTCTTGCAAGAAAAATATTTTTACTTTCAAATATATGAATACAAGGCATTGAATTTCATTTAGCTTTTACTTTCGTATGGATTAATACATTATGGTTACTGCATCATACTGAACAATTGCATGATAAATAAACCAATGGGCTTTTCTCAAATTTGTGTAATCCAATGAATACAAACGAGAACAAGAACTGTGTTGTCATTGAACATTTAAAATTTGACTATCTTCTTTTGTTTCAGAGAAAATATATACTTTCCTAACACCTCCATATGAAAATATGTATTTCTGTATAAATACCACTTATTGTAACAATCTTCAGGTTCTTATGGATAAATACATTTTAACCTCACACTGAACAAGTGGGTTCTTATGTTTTGTGGATAAAAATTGACTCGACAGTTAACAACCTACCTAGTAACAAAAGCTATGTTTCTACATCAAGTAATGTAAAAATCGAATGACCTTTTTTGAATTTTTATAATCTAGTAAATACAGGTGTTGAACAGGAATTGATTTTGTTGTTGAACATTGAAAATTTAGCTACCCAGTTTTGTTTCATGGAGAATACCTAGGCACACATATCCAACAAAAAATATATACTTCAATTAATGCTAGTTTTTTTGTAATCGTATAATTATTGTTATTCAACATCGCCAATTTTTTTAGTATAAAAAAATCATAATGAATTCTGATAGTTGATTATTTTATAAGAAAATTCAAATATTTTATTCTTTTGAGTAACTGGCATTGGTGAATATTTAACGTTAGGTAAGTATTTCATTATTTCTGAAAAATTTTCCATCTGAAGACTTCAACAACATTTTAATAGTAAAGTTATTTGAATGTCACCCAGAAATATATTTTTAGAAAAACTGATGTAATAATATGAACTGAATGCTGTCTGTTGAAAAAATTAGGTAAATTTTCATTTGTCTCAAAAAATATTTATTCATTCATCAATTTCTATATTGTCTACTTCAAAGTAGTCCCCTCAGATATAATGCACTTGTGCCAGCATTTTTTCCAATCCTCTAAGCAGTTCTGATATGCACTTTTTGGTTTTTATCTACTCAATCCTCGCAGATCGGCCGTCTTTTCATGGGTCTTTTCAGTCTTGGGAACAGAAAAAATCGCAGGGGCAAATCTGGTGAATACGGTGGCTGAGGCATGATTACGGTGTTGTTTAATAATAACAATAATAATAAGTGGTCTTTATTTTACGTGGCGGAGTTTAGCAAAGCGCTATTCTTTCACTCAACCACGTTTGAAAAAAAGAAACATTACAAAAAATAAATGGCAATTTCAGGACAATACTGAAATGAAATACACATGTTTATGTTTGGATCACTGTTGACTTAGCAATTCAGTTTTAAGTTTACTTTTGAATAGCGGTAGTGATGAATTTTTCAAGGATTCACTGAATAAATTATACATTGTTACAGCATGATAAGTGAAGGATCGGTTATAGATGGTGCTGTTATGATTCGGAATATCAAAATTATTATTAAATCTAAATTTTCTTGAATGTATCTGATGTCTGGGAAGGAGTTTCTTCACCAAAAAAGTGGGTTGTTGTTTTTTTTATCAGTTTGTGATTGAAACAGGCGAAATGTAATTATCTTCTGTTTTACATTTTTAACCAATTCAATTGATTGATTGAAGGGGTCACATGATCTCTGTAATTCAAGCTGAATCTTAGTCTAATGCAGGCATTCTGTACTTTCTGAATTCTTGTAGAAGTTATGGAATCGATACAAGGGCCATATACGACATCGCAATAATTGAACATAGATAGAATCAGTATGTCTGAAAGGATAATTTTGAGACACCTACTAAGATAGTGTCTGTTAGAATACAGATATTTCATTGTACCGTACGACCTTTGAATGAGAGTATTGACTTAATGAACAAATCTGAGGTTGTAGTCTATATGGAGTCCTAAGCATTTTATTTTGTCGGTCAATTCCACAGAATGTCCATCAATATGCAAATTGATATTATCTTCCACGATTTTTGGCTCTTCCAAAAATTATTAAAGATGATTTACTAGGATTAATGTTTAGACAGTGCTGCTGCGAAATCTGAACAATTTTTTTTATATCATTATTGAGCGATGTTTCATGATCAATAAGATGATTTACTTTATCGGAGTAGTACAAGTTAGTGTCGTCTGCATATGTATGAATGTTGAATAACTTAAGAACATTGGAGAAGTCAGATGTGTAGACAATAAAGAGCAGCGGGGCGAGAATTGAACCTTGCGGGGCTCCATGACGTACACTCATATTATCAGACTGACTACCCTTTATCACAACACGTTGCTTTCTATTTTTCAAAAATGAACTAATGAAGTCACATGCCTCCACACTGAAACCAAAAAAACCAAAACCAAAAAAATTTATTTTAGTTATTACACATTTTGTTTTTGATCTATTAGTTATCGTAAAACGTGTAGAAAACGTGATTTTTGAGTATGTTTGAGGTATATTTTCCAAATTTGAAGGGTGAAGGTAGCTACAGAATAAATTTCGATGAGGAGTGAAATTGTTTGAATTTTTTGTTTCGTTCAAGTTTTTTAGTAGGACATATAGATCAGAAGTGACATGCATTTGAAAAATCATATTCAACAATTATAATGGGGGGATGTTCAGTTTAAACCTGATATATGTGCAGTGAAAGCGTTAATATCCGTGCTAAAAAACGCACTTTCGGAGGGAAGACTCTGTCAATCTTCAACTCGTACAAACTTTGGCTTTTGAGGGTTGTCTATGTGAGGACAAATGCTGCTCAATGATTCAAACCATTCAACCCACTTTTCAAAACCCATATTATAAATAAACTATGACAATTTAAGAATATTTGAATGGAAAATTGAATATCTACTTTCTTATTTAGATTACCTTCAAATAATAGCATTAGACGGTATTCTGAAATTAACTATTTTGACATTTTCCTTATCAACCCTTAGTTACTCATTCGTTGTTTCAGGCAATTCCTACGACTGTTTCCCTCTACTATGAAAGTCTATGCCCATATTGCATAGATTTTGTCAGAGATCAGCTCGCTCCAGCTTACTATAAAATCGGAGATAAGATAAAATTGGACCTAATACCTTTTGGAAATGCTGATGTGAGTAAATGAGAATAATAAATATTAATATTAATCAGTTAATAATTTTTCTGAAGAAAGGTTGATTGGGTAACAGGATCAATTTCTTCTTTAAAAAACATTTTTTTCTTGTCGACGTTTCAAATGATGAGGCGATATCTATTTTTCAATTAACAGAAAGAATAAGAGTGGAAAAAGGGTACATTATTCAGATATTTCACTCCTAATGTTAACACTATCGCATTTAAGGGTATAATCATTTCGCTCAAAAGTATTTTGGATAAATATGGTTGAACATCTAGAATAGTTGGATGATCAAAATAAAAAATGTGTCCATATTCCCTTTCATGTTCAACGAGGGCTGTAGAGTTTTTTATGTTGGGTTTGTTAGAGTCTCTCATGTGTTCAGAAACTCGTGTTTTAAGATACCGTCTGGTTTGGCGGGTTGGCTGTCCTTGTTCATTTTTCACTGACTGAACCACTGTGCATGCTGTTCTTGGCGAGTGCATTTGCTTGGAATGTGGGGGTTGAGCAAACCGGCCATCGGATGCCTGCTTCCACGTAGACCTGCTGGATACGGAAATGACAATCACTTGTGGTTCTGTTATCCCCTAACTGATGGCATCCCAACGATGGCTCAATCCTAAGGAGTGTGTATCTATGCCGAAAGGATGAATGACAGTGAGCCTATAAGCTGTCTCTAAGGAACCTTCGAAATACCGGGCGTCCTCTCATCGTAGCATCGCCTTGTTACGGTAATGCGGGGCTCTGCCGTGATTGACCTTCTTTCCCTAGCTATCAAAATTCAACAGATTTCGCATACGTAACACATTTTCAATGGTTTATTGATTGAAAAAAGTCATCCAGGCTGTAATAGGTGTTCTGTTTCAGGTAATTTTCAACTTCACGTTTGAATTTTTTTTGGAAAAGTGATTTGAATTTGTCAGGAATTTTATTGTAGACCTCAATGCCTGTGTAAAGTGGCCCTTTTCTTGATCTGTCGTACCTATATGTGAGTAGTAAATAATTTTGATTTCTTGTTGGTTAGAAATGTACGTTTGCAGGTCTCTTCAGTTTGGTTCTCCTCTTGTGAATAGTGAGAACTATTTTGAGAATATACGTATTATAGAATGTTGGGATATTTAATTTCTGGAAATAGTTTCTGCAGGAGTCTCTTTGTGTAAGGTAACATAAAATTCATATTGCCTTTGTTTGAACAATGAAAATATTTTTTGCATCTTTTGAATTACCCCAGAATTCGATGCCGTATTGCATTAAGGAGTGAAAGTTGGCAAAATAGACCGTCTTGGCAGCTGATACGTCTAGGTTCTGCTTGATAGTTCGAATTGCATAAAGGAACTTGTAGAGTTTTTTGCTCAGTTGACTAACGTGTTCTGTCCATCTCAGGTTGCAATCCAAATGGATGCCTAAAAACTTTGTAGAATTTGTCGGAATAATGACCTCTTTATTGATTTCAATATCAAATTCTGGAATATGGCTATGAAATTGAAAGCATATGGAGTTAGTTTTAGAAAGATTGAGACGTAATTTGTTAGCAGAAAACCAGTCCTGTATGTGGTACATGAGATTTTTTGAAGTGTTATGAAGATTGGACTGATCGAATTCTTGAACGATCATACTGGTGTCGTCTGCGAACAGTGAAAAGTGTGCTGTAGGAAAATTGAATGTCAGGTCATTAATATATAATAAAAACAGAGTTGGTCCTAATACTGAGCCCTGTGGTACACCATTTTTAATGTGCCCCATATCTGAGTAATGGTCAAGAAATTGACCAGATGTGAAGATGCGAAGATGTGCATCCGCAGTCGATGTCCTGGAATCCAAATGGAATGACGAGACAATTGTGCTTTCGCCAGCAAAGCAATGTATTGGATTCTTGGTTTCATCCAATAATACGTTGATATACAATAAAAAGAGGGTTGAAGACAATATGGTGTTACGGTTTGGATGGTCCACCCCGTAACTTCAAAAACTAAATTTGTCCGATAAATAAGCAGATCTCCGTTCGCTCGCAACTCGTCCGAGTGGAGAATTCGTTCTTTGAAAAGAAAAGAAAAAAAGCGAACAGCTGATCTGGGTTTTGATAAACAAGTTCTTTTCTGGTCGTGCGTATGTGTTGGTATTTTGGAATTGTACCTTTTTCTCAATTATGCATTGGGATTTGAAGTAATATAACTTATTTAGTTGACGTACCAGAAGGGCACTGAAGTAAGGACTCGAGTAGGAACGTTATGTAGGAGTAGAATATGGAGTATTATAGTTAGTTGAGTACTTCAATGTTGGGAAGGAATTGGTTTTCATCGTTGTCTCTGCTCCTGGTTGTGGAAGACTCTAATATCTGTGGGGAGAAGCATTTCAAAGCGATATCAGAAAGAGCTTTTCGTCAATAATATTTACTACAGGACGCATGGCAGAACTACAAAATATTTGCATTAAGAAGTTGTGTAGTAAAATAATAAGAATCAAAAGTAAACTGATTAATATAATGTTTTATTTGAAATATTCCGCAACCAAAACCAATATATTAAACTTATTCTCAGCGATCGACCATGCCTCACACGCTGTCGCATTCCACTCCTCGCCTGCTAGCCTTTTTTTTCCGTTATCAGTTCGTACTCGCGCTCAGCTACTTTTTATCCTTTGATATCCATTAGCGTAACAGGCAACTCTCCCAGAGGGTAGAAACACGGAGTCGATCTCCTAACATTCGGCCATCCTATCGTACAGCCTGTTCTCAGGCGAACTCTCAGCAGTTTCATCTATAAGAAGAGAAAACTATTTAATTTCATAGAATACCACGAGTTTCCTCAGGTTAGTTTTTTTTGGAACTTTGTACTTATAATTTACCCATCCTATAAGTGATTGAGACTTGTACATATATTGTACCCATCTCAACAGTCACACATTCTCATATGTGATTGAGCCTTGTACATATATTGTACCCATCTCACCAGTCACACATTCTCCATATGTGATTGAGCCTTGCACATATATTGTACCCATCTCAACAGTCACACATCCCCATGTGTGATTGAGCCTTGTACATATATTGTACCTATCTCAACAGTCACACATTCTCATATGATGACCACTGAAAATGTCTCACCTTTCAGAATTATCCATGGTTTCATTTTGTCTACGGCAGTCACTGTCTTTAATCTTCTGAAATTCTTTCTCATATCTTGAACTTCATATCGGTCATTGAATAGAACCTTAGTGACTTTAAATGGACCTTTGTACTTTGGTAGAAGCTTTTTACTGGAACCGGTACTTGGAGAATCTGTTATCAACACCATTACCACATCATCTACCGAATATACCTTGGCTTTCGCCCTCCTGCGATCATACCTCTTTTTCTGATCCTGTTGATCCTTTGGTTGATCTTTTCTGAATCCTTTCCCTCATTAAAGGTAACTCAGCTCGTCCTAAGTCCTGCTGTACTTCTCTTAAAATTTTGCTCTCCGCCATAGTTTTACCCCTACAACCTGTCAAGGCTTCCATAGTGGACATATCTATCGCTTTATTATAGGTGGAGTTTATAGCACTCTGCACCTGTTTAATAAAGCTGTCCCACTTGCTTTCGGGGGCACCAGCCGCAGTACAACGTAAAGCATTCAAAATAGTTCTGTTATATCGCTCACATTGTCCATTTGCACGTGGAGTAGCTACAGCATTAAGAATATGTTTAATCCCGTAGGTACTACAGAATGTTGCAAAAGTCTTTGAAGTAAAAGCTGATCCTCGATCCGAAATTATTCTGATCGGTACTCCAAAAATGTGTATTATATCCAGCAAAACTTTTACAGCCAATTTCGTGGTAGTATCTTTTACAGCTTCGACGAAACAGAACTTTGTGAACCCATCTACGACTACAAATATATATTTGTTTTTCTTACTGCTGATTACAAATGGTCCTATGTGATCTATATGTAGTGTATGGAATGGGATTGGAGCCTTTACAATCGGATGTAGCATGCCTTCTTCTTTTCCACTTTTCTGTTTGTAGTAGAGACAATTCAAACAAGCATTGACATATTTTTTTACAAACCTTCGCATGCCAGCAAACCAATAATTTTCATTGATTTTTTCAACGTTTTCTCCAATCCAAAATGCCCACAATCATCATGACAAAGTTTGCAAATTTGCCATCGTGAAGACTTAGGAACAACCCACAAAGCTTTTCCATTTGCCATCCTTCTGTAGATTTTATCGTCCTTCAACAAATACATATCAAAATATTGCTTAGTGTCTCTATTGATAACTCCCTTTTGTAGTATACTTCTAACTATCTTCAACTGATCATCTTGCAATTGAGCAGCAAGAATCCAATCACCTTCGGTAACGTCGATACTCATGATATCAACTTAATTCTCAACCGGAGCGCGGCTAAGTGCATCGACGTGCTCCATCTTCGATCCAGGTCGATGGATAACCTCAAAATCGAACTCCTGAACCTGTTACCACCATCTTCCGACTCTAGGTATGAGATCCCTTTTTGTGAATGCAGATCGAGGTGCATTACAATCTGTGACAACTTTAAACTGAATACCAATCAAATATACTCGAAACTTTTGAAAGGCTAGTACAACTGCCAAAGTTTCGAGTTCATAGGAATGATAATATTTCTGTTCAGGGCTTGTTTGTTTGCTAAAATAGGCAACTACCCTGGACTTTCCGTCTTTCTGCTGCAACAACATGGCACCAAAACCTACAGAACTTGCATCTGTATGCAGTTCCGTCTGCAGCGTTGGATCGAAGATAGACAATATTGGCCGGGTCGTTAATGCCACCTTGACGTCCTTGAAAGCTGTTTCTTGTTCGTCCGACCACAGAAATGGTGTACCTTTCCTAAGTAGCCGTGTAAGAGGTGCCACAACTTTGGCATAGTCTTTAATGTACTTTCTGAAGTATCCTGATAGGCCTAGAAATTGACGAATTTCTCTAACGTTCATGGGAGATCTCATGTTTTTAACGGCCATCACTTTCTGCTCACCTGGCCTAACTCCATCATAACTAATCTCTTGTCCTAAATAATTTAAGTTACTTTGGAAAAAACTGCATTTACTCAACTTCAGTGTTAGGTTAGCTTCTCGTAAATCACTTAGTACATCTCTTAACCTTTCGATTCCCTGTTCAACACTAATGGAAGGTATTATCAAGTCATCTATGTATGCAAACACCGTTTTATTAAGTCGATTTTTCAACACAGTATTTATCAATTTTTGAAAAACGGACGGCGAATTAGTGAGCCCAAATGGAATTCTCAAAAACTCATAGTGTGAAAATGGCGTAATAAAAGCAGTCTTTTCGATTGAATCTTCTGCCATTGGTATTTGATAAAAACCCGATGCCAAATCTAAAGCCGTATAGTATTTATTTCCTCCCAACATATCTATCTGATCGTCTATGAGCGGCAAAGGATACTTGTCCTTAATAGTAACAGAGTTTAAGCGTCGATAATCTATACATAACCTATAATCACCTGTTTTCTTTTTTACCATAAGAACTGGGCTAGCGTATGCAGAACTGGACTCCCTGATAATGTTATTATCAAGAAGTTCCTGCAATAACCCATTGAGTATATCCTTTTCTTGAATTGACATACGATAAGGATTATAGACAATTGGTTCTTCGGATTTGCATCTAATGTGCATGTGAATGATATTAGTTTTTCCAAGGTCCTTCAACGTAAACGCTATTCTATCTTTAAAAGTTTTCAATAATTCAAAGCAAAGCGACTTTTCATAACAAGTTACATCGCCGATTTTTATCGTGCTTTCGTCTAGTACGGATATTGGAGCTATTGATTTAATTTCACAACAGGTTGAAGAGGAAATTTGTCTAAGGACTATGGAACCCTCAATTTTAACGATGGCAATATCTGCATTATTCAAATAATCGCAGCCGATAATGACATCATATTGCAGCAATTTGTCTTCAACAATATATACATTTACTTGAAATGAAACTTCATCTACACTCAAATCTATATGAACAAATTCATCACATAACATCATATTACCCATAAAGCAGCGCAAAACTGTACCTTCACGCATTTTTTGTAGGGTCACCTTAAGTTTTTCAGCTATAGATTTTTTTATCAAAGTGCACGAAGTACCTGTATCAATTAAACAATTCTTCAAAGCACAATTATTTATGTACGCAGTTTTCAAAAACACATTTGAATTCTTGGACTTAGTAGAATTTACATCTTCGCTTTTTGTTTCATTTCGACTCAAACAGTGTTGATGTGAATGTCCAGCTCTTTTACAAACTGAACATCTAACTAATGGTTTTGGACAATTTCTCATTAAATGATTACCCTTGCAGTTATAACAACGTATGGCTTTCACAAAATTTTTATTCAATTCTCCTCTGCTATTTTTTTGAAAACTCCGCATATTTTTTTATCATCAAAATAAGAACTTTTGTTATATATACTTGTAGTAGGCCCTATACTATTTGCATTGTCCAGGTAATTAGCCAGATGTCCTATAGACGTAAACTTAACTGCCCTAGCGGAAAGTTTGATGTGTTCATTTCCTATACCTTCAATAATCGAATCAATGATATTCGTCTCGTTAATATCTAAATTCAGTTTTTTAATTTTGGCAAGTTTATCGAAACAATAATCACTCAGTTTTTGTCCCTTCTCATGTGAATAGTTTGCAGCTTCAATAAACAATTTTCCGAATTTAACATCGCTAGGAAAAGTTTCGATAAGAGATGTTTTCATATTCTCCCACAAAGAAAACTCTTGTATTGAAGAGTCGTACCATTTTCGCGCATTCCCACGTAATCTGCTAGTTGCTAATTTTACAGATAACATATTGTCCCACTGTTTATCAACCTTCCCTACCCAGCTCACAGAGTCAATGACTTGGCATGCCGGATCGAATTCGGGAATCAACGATTCATCAATACTCAGACTACTATAAATGTTTCTACTCACAGTTTTTCTGTTCAATTTTCTTTCAGTTGTTTTTAACTTTTTTCTCAACCTCCTTACTTCCGACGAAGAATCACTGGATGATGATGTGGAAATACGTCGGTTCCTTTTTTTTAGATTTTTCTTTCGGCATTGTAAATTTTCGGCCTCCAACAGCTTTGCTACCTTCTCTCACGTAGATCACTATCCCACTTCTGACTTGTAGTAATAATAGAAATAACAGTCGGCTATTTACTATAATATTTTTAATGGAAATATCCCGCAACCACAACCAAATTATAATTCACGTATTCTGCTCGATCGACTCTACAACACACCAATTCCACTTGTCGCCTCCTAGCCTTTTTTTCTCCGTTATCAGTTCGTACTCGTGAATCAACTACTTTTTATTCTTTGATATGCATTAGCGTAACAGGCGACTCTCCCACGGGGTAGAAACACGGAGTCGATCTCCTAACAGAAGCTTCTTCAGGGCCTATAATTTATTGAGTTGTGAGTTTTTTCGCCATTGAAAAACATTACAAATCATACTTACAGTAAAAATGAGTCGAAAACAATAAATTGAAAATATAAATTGACGAAGAAAGTTAAACATGTTTAAGGATTACTTTGGATTTGACAAATTGATGAGTCAGCTGACTGATTCTTTGGTAACTGCATCGATATATAGTGCAAAAAAGATAAATGGACAAATTATTGAAGTTTGAGAATAATATTGATATTTGGAATAACAAATTATATTTACCAATTTTTTTTAATTGAATGACTTTTCCAGTACTTTGTGTTCTTTAATTTTTTCTTTCACTTTTTCATTCAAGTTATAGCGTCAGAGCTATTTTTCTGATTCCAGCCATGGTTTACAGGTTTTATGCGTGACGTTTCGTCTACTACTGCGACAGATATTCTCAAAGGCGATGAGGTAAGGGTCGAAGTGCCCAAAGAGTTCTAAAAGTAGAAAGTACACTGCTGGAATTAGTCTCCTTTATATATTATCACAGTTGGGGTCGCTTTGTTTCTTTTAATTGGACTACCTGGCCTTGTTTGTGTATAATTAAGGACAGGAGCTAGATTGTATTATTGTTGTTGATAAAAAGAAAATAAAAGACTCTAACTACCAGTCACAAAATAAGATAGGGGTAAAGGGATAATTGAAACGTTGGTTGAGAGGGAACGACGCATCTGTGAACCTAAGAGTTTTCCTGAGGAAATCAATCAACTGAAGAAATGCCTTCAAAGGTAATGGGTACAGCGAAATAGAATTCGAGCGGGCAATACTACCCAGAAGGAAGAAAACCAAACTAACGCCAGTTAGGCCCCTTTAAGGGAAAAGCTGTCCTTTCCTATGTTAAAGAAGTTACAGACTGGATTGGGAGAGTTTTAGAGAAACACGACGATAAGGCCCACTAAGGACCCTAGAAAGCCTTTAGCAACAACCTGGATATTCCGGAGTCCTTGTAGCTGTGGATCGGTCTACATTGGAGCCATGAGAGAAATTGTCGCCTCGTAGAAACCGACCGTGAAAATGTACATTGTTTGATTCAAGTAATAGCACAATGTTTTGGGAAAATATGTTTGCTTTTTAAAAACACCCTCTAACTTTCATTCACACGTAGTTATGCTTACACTGAATCTACAAGTGAGTTGGCCTACAAAGTAGCGTGTTGAATATGCTGCTCAGCATCCATAGAAACGGAAACCATAAAAAGTTAGTGCCAAGAAAATTACTGAAATCTTAGAAAATTATTGTTTCATTAGAGCGACAATTGAAAGAAAACAGTTTAGACAATAGACAAGGAAGGAATTGCTGTTCTGGCGTATTTCGTTACAAATCCAACTCTGGCAATGAGGTAATTTGAACCTGAGTCTAAAACTATAGTGTGGGTCGATAAAAAGAAATTCTGAAAGAAAACAAACTTCAATCAGTCAGATTCATGATTGAAATCAACGACATTCATGAATGTTCGTGTTTATTTCAACACAATTATGGTGACATGAATTGAATTAAAAAATATAACTTGAAGCGATGAAGGGAAATTTGGAAAAAATTACATATTCAATAGACACAATTCACACTATAGTAGAGTGACAAGTGACAAGACAAGAAATTTTCGAGATCAGTGGAATGTCTAGTGCGTGATACCCAACAACAGTTTTAGAATGGTATAGAATAGAAGAGAATAGAATAGAAATTTATTTATACTAACCAACAAACAAAATGGTTTCCACTTACATGATGGACAGTTTTTTTAAAGTTCCTCACATATAATATTCATTGAGTACCATTGATACAGTTAAAATCGATATAAAATATAAAAATATAAAACAATAAA
>WOGL01000488.1:0-14522 GCA_015342145.1 Leptinotarsa rubiginosa | reverse complement strand
TTATGATTATTTTCAATAAAGTTTGTGGAGATCAAATCGTTTAGGTGTAGTTTGTGAAAAAAAATGAAAGCTTTTAATTGATTAAGTAAAAATAAAGTTGCGTGAATTAGCTGATATTGTGAAGGTATCAAAAGAACGTGTTGGCTTCATATTGCATAAGCATTTGACTATAGGAAAGCTCTGTTCAAAGTGCGTGCTGCGGGAGCTCGCTGTTGACCAAAAACAAGAACGTCTTGATGATTCTAAGCAGTGTTTGTCTATATTTAAACATAAATAACCGAAATTTTTGCGTCGATGTCAATGGATGAAACATGGATCCATCACTTCACTCCTGAATCAAAATGATCGTCGTCTGAGTGGAAAGCAAATGGTGAACCTCGTCCAAAGCGCCCGAAAGCAGAACAATCGGCTGGAAAGTTTATGGCCTCGATATTTCGGGATGTGCGTGGTGTAATATTCATCGACTATCTTCAGAAAGGAAATACCATCAACAGTGAATATTATATAGAGTTATTGGGGCATTTGAAAGCAGAAATTGAAAAGAACCGACCGCATATGGCAAATAAAAAATGTTGGTCCATCCAGATAACGCACCGTGTAACATATCAATCAAAACAATGGCAAAAATACATGAAATAAACCTCAAATTGCTACCACATCCACCGTATTCGCCAGATTTGACTTCCAGCGACTACTGGCTGTTTGCAGACCTCAAAGAAATGCTCACTGGTAGAAATTCCACTCGAATGAAGATATTATTGCTGGAACTGAGGTCTATTTTGGGGCAAAAGGTAAAACGTTCTACAAAAATGGAATTGAAATGTTAGAGCGGCGCTGAAAGAATTGTGTGGCCCTTGATGAAGATTACATTGATGAATAAAGCCAATTTCGAACAAAAAAAACGCGTTTTCATTCTTAGGCCCGGGACTTCTTTTCAGCCCAGGTGTTTCACAGTCTATGTCCTTAGGCAGCGGAGTAATAAATCATTTTCAGCTGTCTGACATGATTTGGTCAATTGAAAAATAGAAAAATGTTGTATTTATTTCAAAACTTCAATGTTGTTGTATGATTTGAAATGCCAGTGTGTGAATTGGAATGGCTACTTCAGTTTTCTCAGCTGTAAAAATGTGAGAAAATGTGCTTCCTCTGTTAATGAAAATATTAAAATTCTTAATATGTATGATGCTCTCATATACCAAAATCCTTCCTAAACCGTTGATACTCTGAAGGAAATGTGTTCGCAAGCTGTGAGGCTGTGGATTCCCCAAAACCATTTTTAGGACGAAAAACTGTGCCTGTTGATGGAAACTAACAACTTGCAATACCCACTACTGATGGAATAATGGGAGCCTAAGAAGAGACGAAGAGATGTCTCCAATTTGGGCAGAAAGATATTATGGAAAACAAATAATGGCTTCCAATTGAAAATGACAAAATCATAATGAATTCACAACATTTTATTTGAGAACTCAGTTAGCGTTTTCCATTCCATTCTGATGAGCGTCTATTACTTACTACTGAAAACATAGTGTAACAAATTATTGACTTAACTGTCTTAAACAAATTCATTTCACTAATCACAAACTGATTTATTTTTCACAGCACTCAGCAACTAACGCCTAATTTATTTCCACTATTTAAATTTCTTATTTAGCCGCTTGATTCACTTCCTGAACTGCCCTCTTGGGTCGGGAAGACGTGCCTATATCGGTAACGGTCCTTTCTAGAAATCTGTAGTCGGTTCGGTTCTAGAGTTTTACCGGCGATTCCCGACTGCATTCTTTCGCGGAGATGTCATGTGTTTGTTCCATGAGTCGGCCGGCGTACTGATCAGGGGCATCTTCAAATTCGTTACAATAGTATAAGTATGAGAAATATAAAAATTGAAATGAGTATCATACATCAACTTGACATCACTGACCGACTGAATTTCAGGTACATCAAAGTTTGTCAAATGTGGCATTTTTCACATTGATTTCATATAATTCCCAATAACCTGAAAATAAGAGGATTTAAGTAGTCTTTTCCGATCATCAATATCAATATCTTTTCTATAACCACATTTTATGATAGCAAAAAGCGAGTTCATTAAACATATACTTGTCAAGATATGGAAATCAAATTCCGTTCAATTATTCATCATGACTACAGTTTCAGTATTCAATTATTCTGAATTGGCATAAGACTACATTCAATATATAATAGACTTCAACACGAACCAAACTCATGAACCAATGTCACACGCATTCTAGATGCATATCATTTTCAACCTACGTATCAATCAAAACATGCGTGGGAATGCCTCATCAAGTAGTAAATTCCTCCCCGGGCTTATTTTCACATAACTTAAAAGGTGTCCTTTCAATTCACCACACTACTTGCAGAAATGTAGCGATAAATTTGTTACAAAAGCAGAATGCGGCAGCGAATAATGGAGGAAGACTCATTAAATTTTAGTTGAGTGGCTTGAGGAGACGCAAGAGAATAGGTCTACATCATAAATTCTACAAATAACATAAACATGCCTGGTGGCAAAAGCGATCAGAGTTCAAAATTTATGATAAGTCCATTAATATTGTCGAGATCGAAATTGTTTCAGAAGAACGGAAAACGTATCATAATATAGCAATGGATTTTCATATTCGTTTTTCATTTGGATCCCTGTTAGAGTTATCACCAGACCGTACTAAAATTATGCATCAAACAATAATGGGCTACTTGCATGCCTGTAATTCTTACTAAAAAGCCAATAAACCCTTTCATTATCATTAATAGGATACATGTCCACTTGTTTCCTCAAAGGAAAGTTTATATACTTTTTTGAAATACACTAAGTTTTCATTCAACAATTTTCATTGGTAAAACATAAATAAACTGTATTTTAAACGGTTTTATTGAAAATAATAATAATGTACTTAAACTTGAAAAATATTTTGAAAGGTCCTACGTAGCAGTCATCATATCACTCTCCTCAGCAATTTACGGTAATTATCAGAAAAAAATAATACCATGGTATTAGTTTGAAAATGTCCAAATAGGACGAAACTGCAGTAACGTTAGTTACAAATAAAAGTGGTAGAAAACATAGAAATTTTCATTTCTCTTTTCAGTTAGTATGATATTTCCAGTCAAGCTTTGATCTACATGTATACCCATAAACTTCACATCAGGATTTCGTTTCTGAAAGGTGGATCATTTAAATAAACTAAAGTGAATTGTATTGGTTTTATCGCATAGCTGGTTGCTAATCAAAGATTGCGCATCTTGAAGGCATTCAGCAATTAGAATAAAATTTGTATCAGGGCTGATATTGTTTTATATATTATATGAGGAGCAGAACCGGTCGCATATTAACACACCAAACTACCGGAGTCAACATAAAATACGCTTTACGCAGCTGTAATATCCAGTCATCGGAGATATCAACTCAGGATGTATAAACCTCTGTAGAAGCTAGCCACTCTCGCCAGCGCAATGTCAGGAAGAGATTCCAAAAATCGACGGCCTTCTAACCCGAAAAATAGTGACATTGAAAACTTCGGCCGCGAAAGCCATAACCATTTTGTCCCTTTTGTTTTGTCGACGCGAGAAATGTGATTGACACAACTTTGTAAACATGTTGATAGATGGTGCAAGAATCGAAATCTGTCCCGCGTATTTTGTTCAGCTCTTTAATTTATGGACCATAATGTGAAAGAAATCACTTAATATCAATTTTGTCCCCCCACGTGCCAACTTCATTTTTAATGTAGTGTCACTTGAGGTGTACTCAGCTCGTCTGTGAACGGAATTCTGAAATTTATTGGATCTATTTATTATTTCTTTATCAAGAGGGCCGTAGATCAAGAGGTTTTGACGAAATATTTTACATGGGGAGGGGCCAAAGTGATCACATCAGGTAAATTCTATGCATCATGTGACAAATTATAAGCCATTATCACTTTGTTATGAAACAATAATCTATAAAAATGTTTTCTTCATAAATGATTATTGCTATGATATTCAATGAATAAAAATTTTGAAAGTAATTGTAGGAGTATTAACTGGAACCATGACTGGTTCTAGTGTTATTACACCAAAATGAAAATTTAGAGGAATGTATTGCGAAAAAGTTTCATGTTCTCTCGTCTTATACAGCGTGATAGGCGATGCGTAGAACCCCGAGGCGACCGACTAATGTCACATGTAATAACACATACAGAGGGCAACCATTGTAGTTTATGTCCATTCGTGGAGATGAGAGAGTACTTTTCAATAATCGATTTCCTCTAATTAGCCGTCATTGGTTCGAAGACTACTGGGTACTATCTTTTTTAGGTCCCGTATCGCAGCGAACATGAAAAACTCATAGATACGCGAAAAATGTCCTTATACAGCGTGAGAAATTTAACAACTTTGAAAAAATAATAGAGATAAATATAAAATCTTATAATTAACTTATAAACTAATGAAAAGTGGAAGGAACAGTAATATATGAAAGCAAAGTAAAATACTTCCGCAAACATGAAGCACAAGAAATTATACAGCAATTTATTAAAGCCAGCTGATAGGACTGTGTTTTTGACTTAATTCTAATATTTTTGATAGACGTCATATCTGGACGATAACTTTCCTGTTGTTCTTGCCAAATGGAAAATTTATTTGAATTTTGTACATTATGCAGTAACTGAAACGTTCCTGAATAAAAAAACAACGAGCAAATGCCAACATGGCAAATGGTTGAAAGATATCAGATCATTGCATATGTTTGCTTAACTATTTTTTTTACCAAAAATTTATGTCAAATCTGAAATTATTACATAATATTATATTACTTTATTTACAGTTGTTGTCGATTCTGGTCCAAGGTATGAAGTGGCGTATCCAAGTGGAATTTCCCATTTTTTGGAAAAATTAGCATTCAATGTGAGTGAGATTTTTTATTTTAATTAACATATTTCATATTCAGTCAATGATTATTCTAAGATAATTCGTTAAAAATGAACTAAATCCAGAATTCCATCTGTAACATAAGATGGTAATTTTCAAAGGAAAACACCTATCATTATTTTTGCTATACATCCATAATGCGCAGAATTATAATTCGACAGTGTTTAATAAAACAAGTACTGAAACGACTGAATATTGATGAAGCTTCCGGTCATGACTGAATACTCTTCAACATGTCCTATGACTTGTCCTATTGGAAAACCACATGAGTTTGGCTCATACATAAGGGCAAAATTGATCTTCTAAGTAACTACAAACCAGTTGCCTCACTGCAACCGACATCGAGAATATGTTTAAGATAGATCAGCACCTATCAGTGTGGTTTTCTCAAGCCAAATAATATTAAGACCAACATTCTGTCATCCCTGGATTTATTTTGTCTAGAAACACAAAAATGTTAGATCGTTGGATTTGATATTTCCGGCTTACATGACAGTGTCTTGCATTAGAGATTCCTTATTGAGCCATAATTTGTGAAATACCTGTCTGACAGGTTACTAAACTGTTGTTTTTAGAAATTACAATTGATCCAGTCCTTCTTCTGCTATACATTAATGACTCATTGGAAAAAATAAAAAATGCATCTGACAATGCACATCTTTGCCGACAAAAAGTTTTACATCTCAACCTTTAAATACTTGTGCTCAAATGTTTGACATTACTGCTCCCTTCGGGTCTCATAGATTCGTTCCTATGTGTTGAAAAACTTGAGGTGACATGTAAATTGAGCATTGTGTCATAATTGTGTCAAAATCCGGGCTGCTGAAACTCCGAGATATAACCTTCGTCCTCGCTTTCAACGCATATACCACTGATGATATCTGCCGCAGTAGCAGACGAAACTTTCGATACTACAAGTTCCATTCAATCGTGGTCTACCAGCCCAGATGATTTCATAGAAATCAAATCTCATCTACACAATTGGAATACAGCATTTGGACATGTGTTTCCAGGAAAATATATTTTTCTCACTCCAGTTGTGTTGTGAATAATATCTGAAACTATTATATTGACTTTCGCTAGAGGTATTTGACTTTTGCTAGAGGTATTTGATTCTATGACCTTGAAAATATATACGCGTCGCTTCGACGGCAAGAAGCACAACATTATTCAAGTGAAACTGAAAAAACATTGAATCAATTATTCGTTTGATGGAACTGCAATAGTCCAGACAAAGTTCACACTGGCCAAGTTGAAGATTGGTTTTGCAGAAATTATTATTATATAAGTAGATACATTTTTTAAAGGTAAATGATCTTCAGTAAATTTTCTTCAGAACTGCCATTTACATTTGTGCTGCCCCACGATGTATAGTGTGAATTGGCGTCATATCCCATTATAAAAGGAAATTTGGGATGTTCATCCGACTCTTTTTGTCCGAAATGGAAAGTTGGATGGCTACCTCATCTTGTATCCAGAAGCCGGTAAGCAAAAAATAATTGACATTTTTCCTGATTACTGGAAATGCTTCGGGTTGGGCCCCAGGGCACGCTATTACCTCATCAGGAATATTGCTCAGTCTGGTTACTCGACCTCTATTTCCTGTTCAGTGTTTCTTCAGGAAAGAAAGGGCAATTAATTCGTCCTTGAATTTTTTTTAGAGGACTTATAAAATCGGTGTTGGAATGTTGTAAGTTTGCTTGTAAACACTTGAAAAAAGTGCTACTGACAAACTTATTACTCTGCGACCTTAGGAGAGGAAAGTTGGAGGATCATTTACAGCACCTTCATCTACCATACCCAAGGTCTAAAGATAGATTGGTTCAGATGACAGGTGAAGACACCTCTCGTCATTGAGGGGCCAGCTGAGTTTTTGGATTGTTTCAACGAGAAGAATTCCGGCGAAGAGTCAAGTCCAGTTTTTTCCCAGTTTTTTTGACATTACGTTACCCGGTTTTGTCAATTAAGAACCAGATGGTATCCCAGCCTTGGGATGGGCACATGCCAGTGGTTTACTGTTCCTACATCTGGAAGGAGGTTCGGTTACCTCGTTTAAATAATATACTGTCGAGCATATATTAAGTACGATAAAATGAACTACACGGTCTTGAGTTCCAAGTATACCAAAAAAACTTTCTGTTGTATTGGAAAAGTGTTTTTGTTGGATTTATTTCACATCAGAGGACCCAGTTCTAGTTTCAGTTCCAAAAAAATATTATCAACAAATATGTTTGAGAAAAATTGTTGCTTTTGATATATTCTGATTATATATTGATTAAACATTGATGTGTAAAATGATTTTCAGTCGACTAAAAATTTTCCAAATCGTGATGATATGATAATAAAATTGGAAAAACATGGCGGAATATGTGATAGTCAAGCGTCTAGGGACACTTTTCTTTATGCCGCCTCTGCATATACTTCCGGGTTAGCTGATATTATTCAGCTGCTTTCTGAAGCCATTTTGAGGCCTCGGATTACTCCCGATGAATTAGAAGGAGCTCGGCAAGCTGTACATTTTGAATTGGAAACACTGAATATGAGACCTGAACAAGAAACTATCTTGATGGATATGATTCATGCGGTAAGTTTTTGCATACTATCTCTGAATGAGAAGATTATCTACACTACAAATATTTCGAACTTTCATTTTTGAAGAAATTTGCCAGTTTATACATAGTTCATATAAACAACTACAATAAATGGTTCAGAAAAACCAGTGAAAGTGAATTGCAATGTATGAAAATTTCCTTTGTTGATCTGATGTTCTTATCGAGCTTTGTCTAGGACTTATTTAAATCATGACGACGTTGATATATATTGCAAGATTTAATAATGAAATTAATATTATTATTATATTTATTTGAAACGTTGTACTGATCGGAACCTGTCCTTGAACTCCGAAACAATCGGTGGGCGCGCCTGCATTACTAACCGAGCCTTATATTACAGATCTCATACTGAAATTTATTAGGATAATTAAAATATTTGACTACATATATTAAAATACGAAATTGAACTATTACTATCATAAATCATAAATTTGACACCTTCCACTACTGTACGCTGTTGTCGATCATTTAAGTAAGAGGAGGCCCAGTTGTGGGCAACTCCTCGAACTCCAATAAATTCAAGTTTAGTGAGAAGTAACTGGTGATCTATCATGTCGAAGGCGCGGCTCAAGTCATAGAATAGCCCTAAAACGTTATTTTTATCATTGAGTGCATCATAAATGAATTGAATGCACTCCAATATTGCAGTATTTGTGGATTTTTGTTTTCTGAATCCATTTTGGAAATTTGAAAGTAGCTTGAATTTTTCTAAATAGTTCGTTAATCTTGTTGAATACGCTGATTCAAATATCTTTGCAATCTGACATTGTATTGAGATTCCCCGGTAATTCTTGATGTCCGTTAAAGAGCCTTTGTCTTTAAACACTGGAACACATTTAGATTCCTTTAGACCAGAAAATTCACCTGAGGTAAAGGACTCATTTATCAAGTGTGATTTGCTGTATTGTTGTTTATTTTTCCTTTGTAAAATATGAGCTAAAAGCAATGGATAGTTGAAGAGTGAAGCAATTTGTATGCTGTTCGTGAAGTGGAATCTATAGAAAACAGTTTACAATAAAACACGCGACTCATAACAGGTTTTGTCTGGTGAAATTCGTGTTTGTTTTCGAAACTAAAACAAGTTTTTTGTTTTTGAAAACGCAAGCGAGTCGTCTGGTGGAAATCCGGCTTTACGTTTACAATGTTTCATTGAAATAAATAGAAAGTTGTATAAGCCAAGATTTAGATTGAAACAATGTTGCGCCTCTGGTGATGAAAGAAGATATGAAACATTGGAAAGCGGTATAATGTATTGGTGAAACAATGCATTGATTTATGTTATTGAATGAACCTTTTAAATTCGGGACCCTCAAATAACTGTAGGTACAATCAACCAAACAAAATTATATACCAACATGCATTACAGAGGGTTCTGTATATTGAACTCGATTCTTTGTTTACAGGAAATTTCATGTGATGATAAAATTATCTTTCGATAGATAACCAAGCTGATAACGAGAAACCATAGTCGTTTGAAAAACAATCTACTTGAGGTAGAATGATGGTTGTAAATGGGAGTGAATCTCTTGAAACTTGAATGTTTCAATGTTTTCGGTTGTATCAATAATTAATACTTTTTATGTCGAGGAACGTTTTTTAAAGAAATATTTCACTTTATCAGTATTCAATAATCGAAATAAGTTTTATCTGTCATTTATTATATTGCAACATAAAAAAAAATCGGACAAAATGGTCAAACTGTTCAAAGTTATCAGAAAAATATTTGAGGAAATTTCAAAGAAGAATTTTCATATCGCTTTTATGGAATTTTTCATTTCTCAAAGCTGAACACATTTTCCAAAAAAAAAACTATTTATACCTTCTCTAAATTATATCATTTGCAAAAAAATGGCACATAAAATGTTCATTGTCTTGCCGCTGCCCAGCTCATCTGTTTAAAGAGACGCTGAAGCACCAAACGTTTCGTTTGCTAATGCGGCATACATCATCAGTGGTATGTGCGTTGACTGCGAGGACCAAAGTTATATCTCCATATCTCAGCAATGATTGATAGTCAACCGTTGCTGATATTGTGAAAATGTTTAGAAAAACCAAAAAGATTACCAGAAACGTAAATATAAAGATCGTCACATCTTTCGATAAGTATATGACAACAAAAAATGGGACAATCGGCTCTGAAAAAACTTTTTCAAAAACGCGGTAATGGCACAGAAACAAATAATAAACGTCAGTTCTAAAATCATTATTATTATGATTATAATGACGGACAATTGGTGCCATAAAAAATTATTGGACAACTTGTAATCGACGAAAGAGGATCGATATTTACCATTTCTGTCATAAAAATGTCTGAATGAGCAGTGAGAAATATTAGAAAGGCAAATTGAATGGTCGATGAGTTTTTGGTCCTTATCAGTAATGTTTACACAAGTAGTTTATGACCTGAAAAATATGGGACAGCCAGTAATAACCTAACCTAACCTGGACAACTTCCTTTCATTATTCTCAATAGAAACGTTTTTCGAAAAGCAAGAAGAATTGCCAGAAACTCAAAAATAAAACATATCTAATTGAATTGCAACCCTTTGCTTTGATCATAAAAATGAAACGTTATATTATATACAATTTTATTACTCAAAAATTTGGTAAAAGTCCAAGCGGGTGATTTTACTGGCCTTAGTTGCCACCTCGTCTTTGAAGTAAATGTAATTCGATGGAAATTTTTCTATCCTGTCTTCACCCTAGTAAACGATAAGGGCATTGCCATGAACATTTTCGAAGAAAATAGTGGCAGAATAGAATCATCATTATAGTATCAGGCATTGCTTCGGGAAAAACTTCACATATTGAAGCAAGCGCAGCACAAAAAGTGAGCTCCTTCTCTAATAACAGAGAATTTTAATAGAGAACTAAATTTATTGAAACAACTCCAATCCAGACATGATTAATCACAATCTCGACAAAAACTATTTAAACGAGTATAACCTCACATCAAAGTCAAAGATACTGTTAACACTTTCAAAACACTGACATATAAAGGAAAGGCATCAGAAAAGATAAGTAGGCTACTAACTAAACAGAAAATCAACATAGCATACAAGACCGATTATTCTTTGGGTAGACCAACACCGACAAGGACAATAAATCGGATGTCTACAAGCTAAAATGTGCCCAAAAATTAATTTTGGGAGAACATTTAGAAAATTCGAAACCAGGTTCTTTTAACACAAAAAAAGTTTTCAATTGAAGAAGACCAATTCAACGTTCACATGTCATTTGTTGGAAAACAATCACGACTTTGACGTACTACTAGTAGAAAATTAAGGACAAAAATCAAAACTGGAATTGCTGGAAATTGATAAACGTGGACAATCAAATTTCCTTTTGAACGACCAAAAAGAAATTAAAATCTCACCGCTGCTCTGTACCTTTTGGCTACCTTTTCTTAAAATTACCTGTTTAATAACTAGTAATCCCTATTAATTGAGGTCGATAATACGTGTAAATTGCATTGTAAGTCAGTGTAGACTACCAGTCCAACTGAAGAAAGTAACAAATAATAAAAACTCTATACTTTAGGGCAGCGTTTCCCAAACTTTTTTGCCTGGAGACCCACCTTCATTGTGGAATTTTTTTCGCGACCCACATATTAAATAATATTAGGTATAATTATTATCACTAATATTTTTATTATTATTATCGTGAAAATTCACTACTGAGGAATACACCTCCGAAAGAAAATGGTAAAGATGATATAATTTAAGATAAAATACAGTACGAAAAAGATTTTTAATTCAGAATCTTAAAACTAAACAAATACAAAAATTTATAAAATTAATGCGATTTGTGGAGCTGGTGCTTACGATTTATAAGAGATTCTATATCTGGGTTGAAAGTTGAAAGCTTTAAACGCAGGTCACTTTTCACCTATTTCTATATTTATTTTTTAAATATACCAAAGTGGAGAATGACCTCTCACACAAATATGTGGTTGAAAACCCCATCAGCTCTTTTAAGACTATGTTCGAAAGAACTGGATACTCTCTCCTGCTTCCGCGACCCACCCAAATTGCTCCCGCGACCCACTAGTGGGTCGCGACCCATAGTTTGGGAACCACTGTCTTAAAGAATAATAAACAATATATAGAAGCAGTTTCGCGAGCTTGGTCACGTGGGGCAGACAAAAAAGTAGCTGACAATGCAATGAGTAATGAACTCAAATTAGATGTGATGCTTGAATTGAAGGAAAACCAACATACATCGAGTAGACAGACATCCACTACATTTAATGTTAGCCATTCATCGATAGTAAATATATTAAAAGAAGATAAAAAGCATCCTTATAACATGATACCTACACAGGAGCTCATGGAAGACGATTTTGATAATTTTTGTGAGCAAATGATGGATATGTTGGATAACAATATCATCTAATTAGAAGACGTTATGTCATGTCATGGTCATGCTAATCGGCAAAATTGCCGCTCCTAGTCAACGGAAAATTCTCACTGCATCAGGGAAGAACACACGAAATACCCTAAAAAGGTTAATGTTTGGGCAAGGATTATAGAAAACCATATCATTGGTCCCTTTTTCATTAAGAGCAACTTGAATGGCGATAATTATTTGGCACTACTTCCAAATGATATAATTCGGAGTTTAGTAAATTCATATCCTGATCCAGGAAATCCTCAAGTTCCAGAGAATACGATATGGTTTCAGCAGGATGGAGTACCACCACATTACCTAGTTAATGTCCGGCAATTCCTCGATACAACATTTCCCAATCGGTGGATAGGGAGGCAAGGATCGATTGAATGGCCAGCGCGATCACCTGATCTTTCGTCATTAGATTTCTTTTTATGAGGATATGTGAAGAGCAATGTGAACAAAACTTAACCTTCAGATTTGAATGACTTGAAAGAACGAATAACTCTTGCGATCAGGTCGGTTACGGCTGATATATTAAATAATGTTAGAAGACAGTTTTATTGAGATTAGAATGTTGCCAAGACGTTCACGGTGAACATTTTGAATATCTACTTCTACATCCCTAGTTCTTTTTCGTATTCTACATTTTATTATGTTTTGCATTGAATTTCAGTTTTTTAGTGTATTTTATCGAATTTCGGTAACTACATTATTTTTATTTATTTTATTTTAATTGTTGCAATAAACTTGAAAGAGATAACCTATACTTCCCATTGTACAGTAACCGAAATAATGAATTTATTCCATTTGGCTGTATAGACATGAACGTGTAGGATATATATTTTATATTAAGCATAGGATGGGATTTAAAATAAACATATATGTATTTTGAAAATAAAAGTCAAATATATTATTGTGAATTGAAATTACAATTGTACTCTTCGAGCTTTTTGTTCAGCAAATAAATCTATGGCCTTGACGTAATCTAATTCCTGCGCAATTTGATTTTTTATCGCTGAGATTGCAAAACTCGATAGGCGTTTGTGGCTCACAGAAGATCGCAAATAATTTTTAATCAGTTTTAGTTTGCTGAAACTTCGCTCACAGCTTGCGGATGTAGTAGGATACGTAGAGTAAATTCGCAGGGCAATACAAATATTAGAAAAGGCATCCTGCAAATCATTCGCATAGTCCTGTTGTAAAAGATAGAAACCGTTAGCCTTTTCTATATCACCAAATGGAAGTGGAGCTTGCTCTTTGAAAACGTAGAGTTTCTGGCATAATTCAACGGTACTTAAATCCCGCTATTTTCTAGCCAGATCTGATCTGCTCCATACTTTTGCAATTCTTCAATAGACATTTTCAGAATACTAGTACCATTAAGAAAAGCAAAATTCAAATTCAGCATGTTAACACATCCAAATCTCTTTGTAATTTCTGATATGATTCGAACAAAAAACACTTTATTGTGAGATTTTCACTAAACAATTTTACAAAAACTTTGGTTATTTTGTAGGTTCTCAAAAAGTATACTACTATTACAACCACTGTTGAATAGGGAATCAAAAGACGTATCAAGAACCAGACAAATTATTCAATTTTTATATTTTCTCAATAGTCTGCATAACAAAATTAAGTTCACAGCAGAAATCGAACAGAACAAGAAGCTTAACTTCTTAGATTTGAATATTTCAAGAGTCAATAATGATTTTTGATTCAATATCTACCAGAAAAACACGTTCACAGACTGTACAATTCTCTTTGACTCATTCAGTCCACTCTCACATAAGTTATCCGCGTTTAGGTCGATGATATACAGAGCTTTCGCAATCCCTTCACCTGAAAAGATTTTCCAAGATGAACTAAAAATAATTAAGCAAATTGCAGTAAACAATCAGGTACCAATTTCTCTAATAGAAAAAATAATATCAGGTAAAACTCACAAAACATGAGTAAATTATACCCAAACTATCGAGATCACAATATAGTCAAGTATAGTAACATGAACTACTCGGGTAAAATTTCAGAAAATATTCAAAATTATTTCTCTAAATACAATATAACAACAGCTTTCAAAAGTAATAATAATTTAGGTAGAACCCTGTTTAAAGCAAAACCCAAACGGGATAGAATGAAAAAATCAGGTATATATAGAATAGAGTGTGGTGGATGCTGTGCAGTATATATAGGCCAAACCGGTAGAAATTTTGACATAAGGCTGCATGAACACGTATGTTTGGACAAAAAATCGACAATGTACGAACACTGTTAAAAATAATTGTGAAAAACATGGACATATATTGTAACTTTCACAATATTTATAGGGTAACTTCAAGTTTACACAATAAAAACCGTGATAATGGAATTCACAGAATATCATATGTGAACCAAAGAGTTGAGTAAAAATCACAGAAGATTCCATGTGAAGTTCAATTTACGTGATATCTTTTGTGAAATCCCCTCCAAGACACGTGGTACATCAGTTACCTTCCATTTTCAGCCAAGTAAGTATCTAAATCAATTGAAAAATATAGGTCAAGGCGTGCGTTGTAAAAAGTGGGGTGCTTGGGAATGCTGGGAACAAAGTTA
>WOGL01000486.1:0-14587 GCA_015342145.1 Leptinotarsa rubiginosa | reverse complement strand
ATCTGGATGATGATTTAGAATATTGGTTAGATGGACCTCTTAGATAAACGTCTTGGTGTTGATGCAAAGGGCTTGAGGATGGTAACAACTGCTGTGTTGATGTATTAGGTTTTGAAAGTAATCTTGTGGATTGCTACTTTCAAGAAGTAGTGTGAAGTAGGTCTTAAAAAATTACCTTGGCGCTTACTTCTTTCCACGCTTTGGTTTTCAAATTAGAATGAAAATATTCTTTCAAATATTTATCGTATATCGACGATCTACGATCAACGATCAACGATCATTTCGACGCTTGGAATGCGACTGAAGCGCGGAGGAGCGGGGATGAGGTGATATTTTGTATCCAATGCGCGCACGTTGATTTTAACCTATAGACGCAATGACAGTCACGTCACTGGCATGTTGTTGGACCTCGTGGACAATAAATCACCCAACTGTCATGTGTTCAAGTGCCCGCACCACCTTAGCACATCGACTTATTCACTATCCTATGGCATCGAGATGGGAATAGTGGTGGAGTTGTATTGGATCTCCATATGAACCCCTACAAAATTGAATTTGAAAAGCGAGCGGAGCGTTCGTTATATCAGTTTAAGTTGAGTACATTGGTGAAAACACATAAAAAATGTATTGCTGGTCGGTCGGTAGCTGGTCGGTTCGACGTGGGTGCTTTGTTCACTCACTTGAATTGACTGCCGTGTTGGTTATAAGCCCCAGTCTGAACGATCGATCTTCACTTGCTATCGNTTTTCACTTGCTATCGTCCAGCCCGTGTTAGGAATCATACGTTAAAAGGTAGGACCTCGTTAATCCTTAGCTCGCACAAGTTTGGCTTCTGAGGGTTGACGTTCGTCGGGGTACGACAGCTGGTTAACGGAAAAACAGATTGTGGTGAATCTTTTACTCATAGAGATGATCTTGGTCACCAAGGAGTTCCATCAGTGAAACAAGTGTGATAAGATAACGTTGCTGTTGCTATGTTCATATATAGTTGTTGTAATGTGACGATTTCCTTGAGGCAAGTGAATCCTAACAAGAGGACTAATTTTTTCATTGAATTGCTATATATACAGGATGTACGGTTCGATTATTTCCACTGATTAAATGTTATTTTTCAATGGCGTTAGGCAGAAGGTCATCAAGATTCATAAAATCATTGAATTCAATATTGAAGTATCTGAAAGTTACATTTTTCAAGGTCAAGATTTGGGAAATACCAAAGCATTGAACTTCCACAGGAAACAATTGCTATCGAATTTCTTTTGAAAGTACGTAGAATGATAGAACAGGTAAAAATTATTGCGAATATCCTTCACTCTCATGAGTTAGTTGTTCCTAGATGAGTAAATAGTTTACGTAATGAATTTCTAATGTCGAAATTTGACAGGTAGTATCATTCATAATGATTCAAATTTATATGAAAGCACTACACAATATTATTTTAAATAGTATTTTGACACCCGAAGATGCTATCGTATAGCGAAACACGTGCTGCAGTTTTCAAGTGGAAATCTCACATCAAAGTGTGTTTTTTGAATACGTTGTTATGTCAGTTATGAGAAAAATTGAAATTGAGCCTCAATTATGATGAGGTTTTCTGGAGATTTCAATAAAGTCATAGAAGAAGTTCATCTCATTCATACTGCTGAGATATCGTTATGTTATCTCAATCAGAATGAGGCTACGATGAAAATTTGTATGTGATGTTTGGACGAAACAGAAGAAATGGCAAATCAAAATTAGAAAGAATGCCCAAATATTTGACTATTTCGTTTATATTGCAGAAAAAAAAAATAGAATGAACAGAAATATCCCATTCAAAGGACGAAAACTATTTGGGGTACTTATTATATAATGAAAAAAAACACAACTCATATTTATATTGTCGTCATCATATGTACTTCATATCGACATTAGCAAACATACTTTGTCACGTATGGAAAGCATACTCGTATACTCCTATGAATTCTCAATATTCAATCGCCTATGTTCTTCGATGTTAGACTTTTGCAAATTTTCATTTCCAATATTCGAATAGTTTCCAATTTCAATAATGCAACTTTCTATATTGGCCTTATGTTTATGCGATTCAGATGAATATACACGCATTTTATTATTTGCGGCATCATGTTTGGTTTCGTGGTTTTTCGATAGATGTTCCATATCAACTATTTAACTTCTCTAAATTTTGATGCAGTAAGTACTCCAACAGGTAAAGAGGATGGTATTTCTGTTGTGACGAGTGTGCCCACCTTCGATTTGAAGTTTTCAATTTCTTCAACTTGATGTTTGTAGGTTCACTACGTCGTTTGATCGGACTGAGCTATTCTGGTTCTTGTTTCTCATCTGATACGATATCCACCACAGACTGTAGGTTGAGCACTGTTGTTTTTCGGTACAGATACATGTTTTTCAATCGCTTCATATTCACAGAGTAATCCTTTCTATTCTTCAAATAATTGATTCAACCATTCTTAATGATGGCCATTCATCAGGCAATCGCTCCTCTATGATTGGAGCTACCGCTGCATCAATTTTTCTGGCATAACTTCCACTCATGATTGTTTCTGATGATGAAAGATATATTTAGGTTATGTTTTCACAACCCTAAGTATATTGCATAAATCACTAGGATTGTCCATGCCCTGCATCAACGGTTATTTCCATTCCATTATTTTTCTTGAATTTGATTTTTTGTGTAGATGAATATCTTAAATATACATCAAATGTTAAGACGTTGATTTACTAATATCACAGAGATTCAAATCCCCGATGGGGATTTGTCCTTATGTTTTATCATAATTGTTGAGTCTTATACACCTACTGTCATCTGTTATTATAACATGCAAACTGTCTTAAGTTAATTTGTGTTCTGTCATATTTCGATAGTTGGGAAGAAGCAGAAAAATATGTTTTTGTTTTTTGAGTGCTATGGCAACATGAGAGTAGTAGAATGAAGTTGCATTGTATGACAGACAGTAAGAGTTTGATTGCTTATTTACTTTGATTCGTTCTTTAATAAAACCAATCACATTTTGAAGTTGTGTCTATTTAAAAGTAAAAAACCAAACAGGTTATGGACCACTAAAAACAAAATGGCGACTGCAGCTCAGGACGACGCAGTGACTTTGGTCGATAAACTAACCAACAATGATTCGTACCAGATATGGAAATTTCAAATAACAGTTATACTCAAAGCTTATGCTTTATGGGACATTGTTAGTGGAACAGAAGTTTTGCCATCTACTGATGACAGTAAAATAGCAGAAGGGAATCGTCGAGATGCCAAAGCACAAAAATTAATAATAACGACAGTAGACAAAAGGATGTCCATGCATATAATAAACTGTAAAACATCCAATGAGATGCTCGAGTAACTGAGTAATATTTTTGACAAGAACACTGAAGAACAAAATTGCAGCTCACTAAAGGATTTTTTTAACTTTACATATGGTAAAGCAGTGATATTTCTTTACATATAAGTAGAGTTGAAAGCCTGACATACAGACTAAAATGTTTAAGTCAAGATATTAATGAAGAAATGAGTATCTCCAAGTTCCTTACAACATTACCAGAAAGTTATAAATACTTCAACACCTAAAAGTGAAAAGACATCAACTAAACTCACCTTGGGCTTGGGGCATTTTGCTGAAAACTGTTAGAAGCAAAGAACTTGTTCAATCTGTAAGAAGAACAATCATGTTGAAGAAGATTGCTATTTCAGAAAGAAGAAACAGACACCAGAAAAAATGCAGAAGGTAGCATTTTTGACAGAAACAAATGAAAACCCAGTAGATGATAGAGTTTTTGTTGTAGACTCAGGGTCATCTTCGCATATGTCTAATAACATAGATGTTTTCGAAACACTTGCTGAAACTACATCAAAAATTTCTGTAGCTAAAAAAAACTTGATATGAAAAGTGAAGGACTGGGATCAATAGAAGGAAGTAAAATTATTCTGAATGATGTACTTTTCATTCCTGATTTAAATAAAAACTTATTATCTGTGGGTGCCATTACAGAAAAAGAAAGAAAAATGATATTTGACAAAGACAAAGTGACTATCTTGAAAGACGAAATGAAAATCCTCGAAGGGACCAAAGGTGAAAATGGTCTTTATATGGTGAATTTGAATATACAACCACAAACTTTTCTATCAGAACTTGAAGAAAATCCAGCACAAATATGGCACAGAAAACTAGGACATTTGGGGGTGAATAACTTGAAAAGATTAGTTGACATGTCAACTGGAATCGACATCAATAAAACTGATCTTGATAAACTAGTAACAGTATGTAAAACATGCCTAAAAGCTAAGCAAACCAGACTTCCTTTCAATAATGTAAGAACTAGAGCCACCCGCCCTCTTGAAATCATTCACACAGATTTATGTGGCCCCATCGATCCCATCACATGGGATGGTAAGAAATACATTCTAACATTCCTCGATGACTTCACTCATTACTCCATGATATATTTATTGCAAAATAAATATGAAGTATCTGAATACGTGAAGGACTATATCCAAGAAGTAGAAGCTCACCACAACTTGAAAGTGTCAAAAGTAAGAAGTGACAATGGAACAGAGTTTGTTAATGCAGATCTGAAATCTTGGTATAAAAGAAAAGGAATTGTAATGGATCTTTCTGTACCACACTCTCCTCAACATAACGGTAAAGCAGAAAGGTTGAACCGTAGCATAATGGACAAAGCCAGAGCACTGATTTTTGACTCTGGTTTGAACAAGAAGTTCTGGGGTGAAGCAGCAAGAGTGGCTACATATCTTTTAAACAGATCACCCAGCGAGGCAGTTGACATAACTCCAACAGAAAAGTGGACAGCTAAAATACCAAATCTTTCAAATATTCATTTATTTGGATGTAAAGCATATGCCAAGACACTGGGATATTTAAAAAAACTTGACGAAAGAAGTAAGGAGTTCATTTTCATTGGATATTCATCGAATGGCTATCGATTGTGGGACAAAGAAAAGGAAAAAATAGTTATAAGCAGAGACGTAGTCTTTGAAGAACCTAAAGGTGATATTCAAAGTAAAAGCCCAGTACATTCAAGAATATTAATGAAAGAAATAGAAAACCTTGAAAAAAGGAAAGAAGAGGAAAACGAAGTTAAAATGACAGACGAAACTAATGAACTTTCAGTAAATGATGATCTAAAACACCAGGAATCAGAAGATGAGATAGAAAGTGAGGTTAAAACAACACGATGTGGTAGAAAAGTAAATATACCAAAAAGATTTCTGGATTATGACCTAACACACTCTGATAATGAACATTCTATAGCGATGCTAAGCTACGAAGAAGTAATGAAAAGTGATGACAAAGAAAAATGGATACAGGCCATTGAGGATGAAAAAGCTTCATTGAACAAAAACAACACTTGGACATTGGTGGATGAAAACACAGTATTGGAAAAAAAAATTCTAACCAGCAAATAGGTGTTTAAAGTCAAAGATGATGGACATTATAAAGCTAGACTAGTTGTAAGAGGATGCCAACAAAATTATGGTATCGATTATATGGAAACATTCAGCCCAGTAGTTAACATAACTGCTCTAAGAATAATACTAGCCCTAGCTGCCTGCAATAATTATTACATTAAGAAATTTGACATCAAAACTGCCTTTCTTTATGGAGACTTGTCAGAAGAGATTTTTATGAAATTGCCAGAAAGCTACACAGAAAAAGGCAAGGTATGTAAACTTCTAAAATCTCTGTATGGTCTAAAACAAGCCCCTTTAGAATGGAACAAAACATTTACTAATTTTTTGAAAGAAAATGGTTTACACATTCTAAAAACTGAAAATTGTATTTTCAAAAATGAAAACAATTCTCTAATACTTGCCGTTTATGTTGATGATGGAATTTTAGTCGGAAACAATGAGATAGAAATGGAAAACTTGCTGAGAAATCTCAGAAACAAGTTTGAAATGACATCTAGTAATGATCCAGAATCCTACCTTGGAATAAAAATTAAAAAACAAACAAATGGGATCCTATTGAGCCAAGAAGAGTATGTTGAAAACATGATTCAGAAATTCAACATGCAGGAATCGAAGACAGTGGCAACACCATTAGTTAGCAATGCTAACTTGGAAGAAGACAATCTCAATATCAGCTTTCCTTACAGAGAGCTTGTTGGAAGTTTGTTATATGCATCGAGTAAAACCCGACCAGATATTGCTTTCGCTGTTGGATATGGAAGCAGAAACATGGAAAAACCAACAACCCAAGATGTATCAAATATGAAACGTACTCTAAGATACCTAAACGGGACCAAAAATTTTGGTATAAAGTATAATAGAGACTCTAATCCAAATGAATTAATAGCCTACAGTGACAGTGATTTTGCTGGTGATGTGAAAACCCTAAAGAGCACAACTGGGTACGTAATATTTTATTGTGGTGGACCAGTAACATGGTGCAGTCGTAAGCAGCCTATTGTTTCGTTGTCCAGTACGGAGGCTGAGTATATCGCTGCTGCCGATTATGTTAAGGAACTTATCTATCTGAAATCCATGATACAAGAATTAATAGGACATGATCTCAAAGTTACTCTTCATGTGGACAATCAAAGTACCATAACATTAGTGAAAAATAACCAGTTTAATAAAAGATCAAAACACATTGACGTAAGATATCAATTTATCAATGAGAAGGTGAGAGAAGGTACTGTGAATCTTGTGTACTGCTCAACTCATGAACAAATCGCAGATATTTTAACCAAGCCATTATGTGCGACTAAATTTGGTAAATTCAGTAACAGACTAGTGAATAAAGATGTTTGATGTTCAACTTGTGTAAAATATTATCATTTGTTTAATGTGAGGTATTAGATTCGAAAATTAGAAGAAGATGTTGAACTGTCCTTATGTTTTATCATAATAATTGTTGAATCTAATACACCTGCTGTCATCTGTTAAAACATGAAAATTGTCTTAGGTTAATTTATGTTCTGTCATATTTTTGATAGTTAAGAAGAAGCAGAAAATTTTGTTTTTGAGTGCTATGGCAACAAGTTGTAGAAAAATGAAGTTTAGTATGTATGACAGTAAGAAAAGAGTTTGATTGCTTACTTTTATTTTCGATTCGTTCTTCAATAAAACTAATCACATCTAAAGTTGTGTCTGTCTTAAAAGTAAAAAACCGAACAGGTTATGGGCCCAGGCACCCTTCAGTTAAAAGCAGAAAGTGTAAAACGTAAGCAATCGTAAAAATTAAAAACTGTAACAACTAAAAACAAAAATGGCGACTGCAGCTCAGGACGACGCAGTGACTTCGGTCGAAAAACTAACAAACAATGAATCGTACCAGATATGGAAGTTTCAAATAACAATTATACTCAAAGCTTATGCTTTATGGGACATTGTTAGTGGAACAGAAGTTTTGCCATCTTCTGATGACAGTAAAATAGCAGAATGGAATCGTCGAGATGCCAAAGCCCAAAAATTAATAATAACGACAGTAGACAAAAAGATTCTCATGCATATAATCAACTGTAAAACATCCAACGAGATGCTCGAGAAACTGAGTAATATTTTTGACAAGAACACTGAAGAACAAAAATGCAGCTTATTAAAGGATTTCTTTAACTTAACATATGATAGAAGCAGTGATATTTCAATACATATAAGTAAAGTTGAAAGCCTGGCATACAGACTAAAAAGTTTGAGTCAAGATATTAATGAAGAAATGATTATCTCCAAGATACTTTCAACGTTACCAGAAAGTTATAAATACTTCAACACAGCCTGGGATTCAACACCCAAAAGTGAAAAGACATTAACTAAACTCACCTCAAGGCTATTAGCAGAAGAAGCCAGATTCAAAGAAGTTACAGAAGAAAATGCAGTAGCATTCGTGTCAACAAAAAGTGAAAAGAAGGGTTCCAAATATAAAGAAAAAGTAACATGCTTCAAATGTAATGGATTGGGGCATTTTGCTAAGAACTGTCAGAAGCAAAGAACTTGTTCGATCTGTAAGAAGAACAATCATGTTGAACAAGATTGCTATTTCAGAAAGAAGAAACAGACACCAGAAAAAATGCAGAAGGTAGCATTTTTGACAGAAAAAAATGAAAACCCCGTAGACGATAGAGTTTTTGTTGTAGACTCAGGGTCATCTTCGCATATGTCTAATAACATAGACTTTTTCGAAACACTTGCTGAAACTACATCAAAAATTTCAGTAGCTAAAAAGGGACTTGATATGAGAAGTCAAGGACTGGGATCAATAGAAGGAAGTGAAATTATTCTAAATGATGTACTTTTCATTCCTGATTTAAGTAAAAACTTATTATCTGTGAGTGCCATTACAGAAAAAGAAGGAAAAGTGATATTTGACAAAAACAAAGTGACTATCTTGAAAGATGAAATGAAAATCCTCGAAGGGACCAAAGGTGAAAATGGTCTTTATATGGTGAATTTGAATATACAACCACAAACTTTTCTATCAGAACTTGAAGAAAATCCAGCACAAATATGGCACAGAAAACTAGGACATTTGGGGGTGAATAACTTGAAAAGATTAGTTGACATGTCAACTGGAATCGACATCAATAAAACTGATCTTGATAAACTAGTAACAGTATGTAAAACATGCCTAAAAGCTAAGCAAACCAGACTTCCTTTCAATAATGTAAGAACTAGAGCCACCCGCCCTCTTGAAATCATTCACACAGATTTATGTGGCCCCATCGATCCCATCACATGGGATGGTAAGAAATACATTCTAACATTCCTCGATGACTTCACTCATTACTCCATGATATATTTATTGCAAAATAAATATGAAGTATCTGAATACGTGAAGGACTATATCCAAGAAGTAGAAGCTCACCACAACTTGAAAGTGTCAAAAGTAAGAAGTGACAATGGAACAGAGTTTGTTAATGCAGATCTGAAATCTTGGTATAAAAGAAAAGGAATTGTAATGGATCTTTCTGTACCACACTCTCCTCAACATAACGGTAAAGCAGAAAGGTTGAACCGTAGCATAATGGACAAAGCCAGAGCACTGATTTTTGACTCTGGTTTGAACAAGAAGTTCTGGGGTGAAGCAGCAAGAGTGGCTACATATCTTTTAAACAGATCACCCAGCGAGGCAGTTGACATAACTCCAACAGAAAAGTGGACAGCTAAAATACCAAATCTTTCAAATATTCATTTATTTGGATGTAAAGCATATGCCAAGACACTGGGATATTTAAAAAAACTTGACGAAAGAAGTAAGGAGTTCATTTTCATTGGATATTCATCGAATGGCTATCGATTGTGGGACAAAGAAAAGGAAAAAATAGTTATAAGCAGAGACGTAGTCTTTGAAGAACCTAAAGGTGATATTCAAAGTAAAAGCCCAGTACATTCAAGAATATTAATGAAAGAAATAGAAAACCTTGAAAAAAGGAAAGAAGAGGAAAACGAAGTTAAAATGACAGACGAAACTAATGAACTTTCAGTAAATGATGATCTAAAACACCAGGAATCAGAAGATGAGATAGAAAGTGAGGTTAAAACAACACGATGTGGTAGAAAAGTAAATATACCAAAAAGATTTCTGGATTATGACCTAACACACTCTGATAATGAACATTCTATAGCGATGCTAAGCTACGAAGAAGTAATGAAAAGTGATGACAAAGAAAAATGGATACAGGCCATTGAGGATGAAAAAGCTTCATTGAACAAAAACAACACTTGGACATTGGTGGATGAAAACACAGTATTGGAAAAAAAAATTCTAACCAGCAAATAGGTGTTTAAAGTCAAAGATGATGGACATTATAAAGCTAGACTAGTTGTAAGAGGATGCCAACAAAATTATGGTATCGATTATATGGAAACATTCAGCCCAGTAGTTAACATAACTGCTCTAAGAATAATACTAGCCCTAGCTGCCTGCAATAATTATTACATTAAGAAATTTGACATCAAAACTGCCTTTCTTTATGGAGACTTGTCAGAAGAGATTTTTATGAAATTGCCAGAAAGCTACACAGAAAAAGGCAAGGTATGTAAACTTCTAAAATCTCTGTATGGTCTAAAACAAGCCCCTTTAGAATGGAACAAAACATTTACTAATTTTTTGAAAGAAAATGGTTTACACATTCTAAAAACTGAAAATTGTATTTTCAAAAATGAAAACAATTCTCTAATACTTGCCGTTTATGTTGATGATGGAATTTTAGTCGGAAACAATGAGATAGAAATGGAAAACTTGCTGAGAAATCTCAGAAACAAGTTTGAAATGACATCTAGTAATGATCCAGAATCCTACCTTGGAATAAAAATTAAAAAACAAACAAATGGGATCCTATTGAGCCAAGAAGAGTATGTTGAAAACATGATTCAGAAATTCAACATGCAGGAATCGAAGACAGTGGCAACACCATTAGTTAGCAATGCTAACTTGGAAGAAGACAATCTCAATATCAGCTTTCCTTACAGAGAGCTTGTTGGAAGTTTGTTATATGCATCGAGTAAAACCCGACCAGATATTGCTTTCGCTGTTGGATATGGAAGCAGAAACATGGAAAAACCAACAACCCAAGATGTATCAAATATGAAACGTACTCTAAGATACCTAAACGGGACCAAAAATTTTGGTATAAAGTATAATAGAGACTCTAATCCAAATGAATTAATAGCCTACAGTGACAGTGATTTTGCTGGTGATGTGAAAACCCTAAAGAGCACAACTGGGTACGTAATATTTTATTGTGGTGGACCAGTAACATGGTGCAGTCGTAAGCAGCCTATTGTTTCGTTGTCCAGTACGGAGGCTGAGTATATCGCTGCTGCCGATTATGTTAAGGAACTTATCTATCTGAAATCCATGATACAAGAATTAATAGGACATGATCTCAAAGTTACTCTTCATGTGGACAATCAAAGTACCATAACATTAGTGAAAAATAACCAGTTTAATAAAAGATCAAAACACATTGACGTAAGATATCAATTTATCAATGAGAAGGTGAGAGAAGGTACTGTGAATCTTGTGTACTGCTCAACTCATGAACAAATCGCAGATATTTTAACCAAGCCATTATGTGCGACTAAATTTGGTAAATTCAGTAACAGACTAGTGAATAAAGATGTTTGATGTTCAACTTGTGTAAAATATTATCATTTGTTTAATGTGAGGTATTAGATTCGAAAATTAGAAGAAGATGTTGAACTGTCCTTATGTTTTATCATAATAATTGTTGAATCTAATACACCTGCTGTCATCTGTTAAAACATGAAAATTGTCTTAGGTTAATTTATGTTCTGTCATATTTTTGATAGTTAAGAAGAAGCAGAAAATTTTGTTTTTGAGTGCTATGGCAACAAGTTGTAGAAAAATGAAGTTTAGTATGTATGACAGTAAGAAAAGAGTTTGATTGCTTACTTTTATTTTCGATTCGTTCTTCAATAAAACTAATCACATCTAAAGTTGTGTCTGTCTTAAAAGTAAAAAACCGAACAGGTTATGGGCCCAGGCACCCTTCAGTTAAAAGCAGAAAGTGTAAAACGTAAGCAATCGTAAAAATTAAAAACTGTAACAACTAAAAACAAAAATGGCGACTGCAGCTCAGGACGACGCAGTGACTTCGGTCGAAAAACTAACAAACAATGAATCGTACCAGATATGGAAGTTTCAAATAACAATTATACTCAAAGCTTATGCTTTATGGGACATTGTTAGTGGAACAGAAGTTTTGCCATCTTCTGATGACAGTAAAATAGCAGAATGGAATCGTCGAGATGCCAAAGCCCAAAAATTAATAATAACGACAGTAGACAAAAAGATTCTCATGCATATAATCAACTGTAAAACATCCAACGAGATGCTCGAGAAACTGAGTAATATTTTTGACAAGAACACTGAAGAACAAAAATGCAGCTTATTAAAGGATTTCTTTAACTTAACATATGATAGAAGCAGTGATATTTCAATACATATAAGTAAAGTTGAAAGCCTGGCATACAGACTAAAAAGTTTGAGTCAAGATATTAATGAAGAAATGATTATCTCCAAGATACTTTCAACGTTACCAGAAAGTTATAAATACTTCAACACAGCCTGGGATTCAACACCCAAAAGTGAAAAGACATTAACTAAACTCACCTCAAGGCTATTGGCAGAAGAAGCCAGATTCAAAGAAGTTACAGAAGAAAATGCAGTAGCATTTGTGTCAAGAAAAAGTGAAAAGCAAGGTTCCAAATATAAAGAAAAAGTAAAATGCTTCAAATGTAATGGCTTACGGCATTGCTAAAAACTGTCAGAAGAAAAAAAGTTGTTCAATCTGTAAGAACAATCATGTCGAACAAGATTTCTATTTCAGAAAGAAGAAACAGACACCAGAAAAAATGCAGAAGGTAGCATTTTTGACAGAAAAATTGAAACCCGGTAGATGATAGAGTTCTTTTTGTAGGGCCATTTTCGCATATGTCCAATAACATAGATTTTTTTGAAACGCTTGCTGGAAGTGAAATTATTCTGAATGATGTGCTTTTCATTCCTGATTTAAGTAAAAACTTGTTATCTGTGAGTGCCATTATCGAAAAAAAGGAAAAGTGATATTTGACAAAAACAAAGTGATTATCTTGAAAGATGAAGTGGAAATCCTCGAAGGGACTAAAGGTGAAAATGGTCTTTATATGGTGAATTTGAATATACAACCACAAACTTTTCCATCAGAACTTGAAGAAAATCCGGCACAAATATGACACAGAAAACTAGGGCATTTAGGGGTGAATAACGTGAAAAGATTAGTTGACATGTTAACCGGAATCAACATCAAAAAAACTGATCTTGATAAACTAGAAAAAGTATGTAAAACATGCTAGAGCTACCCGCCCTCTTGAAATCATTCACACGGATTTATGTGGCCCCATCGATCCCATCACATGGGATGGTAAGAAATACATTCTAACATTCCTTGATGATTTCAGTCATTACGAGTACTCCATGATGTATTTATTGCAAAATGAACATGAAGTGTCCGAATATATAAAGGAGTATATCCAAGAGGTAGAAGCTCACAACTTGAAAGTTGTGATAATGGAACAGATGTTGTTAATGCAGATCTAAAATCTTGGTATAAAAGGAAAGGAATTGTAATGGATCTTTCTGCGCCCCACTCTCCCCAACATAACTTTAAAGCAGAAAGGTTGAACCGTAGCATAATGGACAAAGCCAGAGCACTGATTTTTTACTCTGGTTTGAACAAGAAGTTCTGGGGTGGAGCAGCAAGAGTGGCTACATACCTTTTAAACAGATCACTCAGTGAGGCAGTTGACACAACTCCAACAGAAAAATGGACAACTAAAATACCAAATCTTTCAAATATTCACTTATTTGGATGTAAAGCCTATGCCAAGACACTAGGATATTTAAAAAAAAACTTGACGAAGGAAGTAAGGAGTTCATTTTCATTGGATATTCATCGAATAGCTATCGATTGTGGGATGAAGAAAATAAAAAGATAATTATAAGCAGAGACGTAATTTTTGAAGAACCTAAAGGTGATATACAAAGTAAAAGACCAGTAAATTGTAGAATATTGACGGAAGAAATAGAAAACCAAAAGAAAAAGGAAGAAATGAAAAAGGTTAAAATGACAGATGAAACTAATGAAAGTTTAGAAAATGATTACCTCAACCACCAGGAATCATAAGATGAGACAAAAAGTGGGGTTGAAACACGATGTGGTAGAAAAGTGAATATACCAAAAAAATTTATGGATTACGACCTAACACACTTAGATAATGAACTTTCTTTAGCGATGCTAAGCTACGAGGAAGTAATGAAAAGTGATGATAAAGAAAAATGGGTACAGGCCATCGAGGATGAAAAAGCTTCATTGAACAAAAACAATACTTGGACATTGGTGGATGAAAACACAGTATTGAACAAAAAAAATCTAACCAGAAAATGGGTATTTAAAGTTAAAGATGAGGGACATTATAAAACTAGACTAGTTGTGAGAAAATGCCAACAAAAATATGGTATTGATTATATGGAAACTTTCAGCCCAGTTTTTAACATAACTGCTCTAAGAATAATACTAGCCCTAGCTGCCTGCAATAACTATTACATTAAGAAATTTGACATCAAAACTGCCTTTCTTTATGGAGACTTGTCAGAAGATATTTTTATGAAATTGTCAGAAAGGTACACAGAAAAAGGCAAGATATGTAAAGTCCTAAAATCTTTGTATGGTCTAAAACAAGCCCCTTTAGAATGGAACAAAACCTTTACTAACCTTTTGAAAGAAAATAGTTTACACATTCTAAAAACTGAAAATTTCATTTTTAAAAATGAAAACAATTCTCTAATACTTGCCGTATATGTTGATGATGAAATTTTAGTCGGAAACAATGAGATTTTTTTTATTAAAAATATAACAACAGCGTATAGTTCAACATAGTTAAGACACTATAAATATAATTTATTCTCCCTAATCAGCAAAAATGCTGGTCTCGGGAGTCACAAACATTCAACATGACAAGTGAAACACAAAAACTAGTAAACCACTACAAAGCTCATAGTATCAACGTATCAGACATGTGCCTCGAGGCTCA
>WOGL01000485.1:0-14626 GCA_015342145.1 Leptinotarsa rubiginosa | reverse complement strand
GTATTTCAAATCAATTTATATTATATTAGACAATGGAAGTCCGAACTGATGAAATACACCACGAAACATTGTCAACCACCTTCAAACAAACAAATTTATTTGAATTCAATAATGAAGCTTTCCAAGTTTTGGATGATAAAATTCAGGTAGACATTGTCTTTACTGATTTTCGTGAAGCTTTTGATCAGGTTCAACATGACGTTCTGATTGGAAAGCTTACTAAATATGGAATTTCAAAGAACTGTTTGAAACTAACGAAAAATTATCTTCAAAATCGGTTTTTCATTGTCAATTTCCGGCTAGGTTAGGGGTACCACAATGATCTGATCTAGGTCCACTTCTGTTCATTATTTTCATCAATGATGTACCGTCAACTCTGAAATATACAGATTGTCTCCGTTTTGCTGATTATTTTAAACTCGTAACAGTCCAAACAGTCCGAGACTGTATATATCTGGAGAAAGATATAAATAATATCTTAGAGTGGAGTCTAAAGAATAAATTATACTTCAAACTCAATGTATATTCAATCATCTCAATAACTGGTATAACGGAGCCAATCATATTTACTTATGATATGGACGGTGTGGGTTTTGAAAAAAAAACTGAAAGCAAAGATTTTGGGTTGAAATATAATACACAATTTTTATTTTTTAATGATATACGAGATATTATAAAATCTGGTAGTCGGATATTGAGTTTTGTAACAAGACAAACTTCTTCATTCTCTAATATAATAATATAATCTAATAAACATACAAACATAATAATTTTTCGTTGGTGGGACCAAAATTGGAGTTTGCTTCCATTATTTGGTTTGCGGAGTACCAAAACTATATGAAAGAACTAGAGAAAATTGACAACAAATTCTTGAGGTATTTATTTTTTAAGCGATATCAGAAGTGGCCAAACAATTCAACAGAATATTTAGATACAAGACATGAATTTAAAATATCATCTTCAGAACAGCGACGCCAATTATCTTCAATGATGTTCATGCACAAACTCTTGAATAATAACATTCATCCCTCAGAAATTCTGAGCCCATCTGAGAACCATTTCACATACATCCTCGTCGCATCCGATTTTCGCTCATATTCAATATTTCAACCATTAGTACCACAACGAAGCATCACTAGTTTCTTTACTCAAGTTAGTTAATCATTTGAATATATTCATAGATTTGAACTGGACATTTTCCCAATCAGTATTATGTAAAAAAATTAATCGGAGCATATGTTAGATCTACCTATTGGAGTGGTATTTCCCTCTACAGTTCTGGTAATTATTTTACTATTTTTATACATTCGTGAGTCGTGAGTATTTCAAGGATTATATGAACTTTTTATCCATGTAGTTAGGCTGCAATAGCTTGTTTGGATAATAATGATGATAAATAAATAATAAATAAATAATATATAATAATTTTTTGAAAATAGTGTTCAAGTGTGGGCAACATGTCAACATGACAAGGCAACAAGTAGTGAGACGTGTGATAAAATCGCTCTGAATAAATCCTGTAAAAAATCGATAATGCTCGAATCATTTGTTGTGATAATCCACAAAGTGAGGTGCAACATTCCTTCTCTTTGTGCTTTTGACGAATTCAGTAGCTCGGAAAGGGGGTAGATGTCAGCATTGTTAATTAGATGCTGAAGGAAAAAGACATTATCATTCACAAATTGGGTAGCAAGATAGATTTATTGCAAAAACATATACAATTACTGAGTGAAATGATTTCGTTAAAAACGAACTCGCTTTTGAAAGGAATTCCAATGCCCTTACTCGCCTTTGAAAGGAATTTCAATGCCCTTACCAACAAATTGTGATTGTGTGGAAAAAACATTTCCTAATATTCATGAGTCTGCTCTCAGAAAAGGAGTGGAATAATCGATAAACTCGAAAAGTAAAAAAGCTGATGTCGCATCAGGAATAATACATAAAAAAAAGCAAAATGAAAATGAATGAAATCATAAACATCAATAGTGATATACAAATAGATAATTATAGTTCCAAAATTTGCTACTTTACATGTGAGTAGGGTACAATCAGATACAACTGAGGAATCACTGAGGAGTATACTGAATAATCATTTTCCAGAAGTATCATGTTAATTCATAAGATCCAGATTTCCAGAAATGTATTCATCGTTCAAAGTCAAAATCTTCCAAAACAATTTTAAAAAGGCCATGAACTCCAAAATATGGCCATTTGGCTCATGAATGAAGACATAGAAAAAGATGAAAGAAATGTGATATTCAATCCTCAAGTGTTTTTACTAAATGTTCAGTGTCTCAATCAGAGCAAACTGGATGAAATTTACTCAGATATTGCCAGATTTAATGTAAGTGTGATTTGTTAAACGGAAACCTGTCGAAGAGAAAAGAAAGGTAAAGTTCGTTCGAAACAAGAATTCGAAATGTGTGGTAAAACATGTAAATTAGATGTGTTGCTACAGGTCTCCATTTTCATTTTTAAATGTTTTTTTGAAAAAGTTAGATGGCGTTCATATAATATGTTGGTTTATGGCGACATCAATAATGATTGTTATGATAATTTTAATAATGATTTTAAAAATCTGTGTAATGTTATAACATGCGATATATAGTGGGCTGGCCAACTATATAGAGTAACACCCGGTACAGCGGTTTTTGTAAAACCCTTTATAGTGAAAATCATACAATAAACTGTATAAATGAGTTTTAATATGGATTTTTATCAAGTATCGGTCAGTTCTATTCAATCAATTTCAATATTTAATACCCATTCCGCAAAAATTCTTCGAAAATGAAAAGAGTGAATGTGGGGTGCTGAAGGGTGAATTAACTTTTTTCTATATAGATCGTCCCAAATCATGAATCAATTTTTTTTATATATGGATGTCTCAGTACCCGTCATTCACTCAGAATTTGCATTTTCAGAAAATAATTTCAATATTTATTAACCTTTCTGCAAAAATTCTCTGAAAATGATAATAGTAAAAGTAAATGGGGGGTGTTGAGGGGAGAAATATTTTTTTCTATATAGATCGTCTACATTTCCATTGTTCACTTAGAATTTGCACTTTTAGAAAATAATTTCATTATTTGATACCTATTCAACAAAAATTCTCCAACGGCAACAGAATATAATAATAATAATAATAATGATAATCGACTTCATTCGTCACCAGAAGTATAGGTAATCTTATTTATATCTACATTAATTGAAGAAGACCTAATGACGAAAGAGCGAAGTGTCAACTAAAGCTGTTGAATCCAAAAAATAATTTCTGTCTTCAATAAAAATTTCGCAATTTTTTTTAGGACAAAATAGAAGAACTACAGGAAAATCCTTGAGGCGCTCTCAGAGCGGTGCCTGTGCGAAAGTTGTGATTCACATTGTATTTGAATCGCTGGAGATTAAATCCATTTGGAAAAACGTTCTCAGGAAGTGTATTCTACATAAACGCAGTTCTCCAAATGAAATAGTTCGTGAACAGTGAAGTTCGACGTGTACTGAGTTGAACCTCAAAACGATGAGCAGCCACAATCCGTCGTGTATTTCGGATATGTACCGCTCTTGGTGGAATCAAATGTGCCAAGTCACTTGAACACCTCCAGTGACCGTATCTATAGAATAGAGACATATCTCCAACCTTTCATCGATGTTCCAGACTATCAAGGTTGCAAGTGATGTTCACCTCTCCAATCAGACGGATGGCTCTCCTTTGGATGGAATCCAGCAGCTTCAGGGTATGCTTATGGGCGGAGCTCCATACATGAGAACAATACTCTAAAGAAGGTCTGATCTGAGCTTTATAAATCTCAGGTGTGCAGAGGTGTGTACAGTTTTCTGGTTCGGAACAGTGTTCCGAGCTTTTGAGAAGCGGCTTTTGTAAATCCAGCGATATGACTCTGCCAAGACATATTGGTATCCAAATCAATTTATTCCGTATTGTCACTGTCTTGAAGAGCTGTTATTATGTTTTTTTTTAAGGACAGAACACAAGCACTACAGAAAACTCCTTAAGGCGCTCTCAGATCCGTGCCTGTACGAAAGTAGTGATTCACATTGGATTTGAATCGCATTGGATTTGGAGTGCATTTAAGTATTGGGTTATTGTATATTTAATAAAATTTGAAATTGCGTAATTTTGCTCCTTTTGAGCGTTTCAATGTCAATTGTGAACCTAAAAGAAATCAGAAGTAAACATTTTACAGTATATTTATATATATTTGTAATAGATACATGTCGAAATGGTGTTGTAATGTTATGGTGAATGTATGCACACTCGATTAGCAAGTAACAAGTTAGTATGCAGGAAATGACAATTATGAATAATAAGTTGAACTCCTCAGTTTCTAATGGACATGTTTATGCAGAGAAATTAACAATTTTCCAGTGAGAAGTGACGAGTAGGAGTTGGCCAACTTTAAAACTTTCTTATTTCAAATGTATAAAATTTTTCACTAGTACTCATTTAGTGCGTAAATAATCACTGATTGGCGTCCCAGTTCAGAACACAGGCAGTAGAAATAATGAATAACTTAACATTAAAATTTTCATTTTTCACTTGTAGGCTGTGTTCTATTTAGTTTCACCGTTTCTTAAATAATTTAGTTCTACAATCACTAAAATGAAAATTGATGATGCCCTGTTGGAAAATACACAATGATAGACATACCTTTTATACAAAGGATATACAGTAGTCGATATTACAGATTTATTTTTTTCTGCTTGAGCGCTTGCCTACTATTTTATTGTGACTTTTTTTATTGGGAATGCATAAATGTCATCGTTTTTGTTACTTGTTAATTGATAATTGAAACTTGTTATTTGCTACATGTTAATCGAGTGTGTATAAATTTACCTTTAAATAGAAGAAGGGTTTTATTAACACTTAGGCGAAAATAGCGAGACGTGCAAGTACTTAATTCATTGTTATTACATTGAAACGTATCTTCTCTACTAACGTCACAAAGGCACGAGAGTTGTTGAATTCGAAATGTTTTGCCCGCCTTTTGCTGATAAAATAAAAATTTCGCCATAGTGACAATTCGATGTAGGGATAAATCGACATGAAAACAATTCGAAGTAGCAATACCATATCATGGAAGGATGAGCAATGCGCTTAGCAATCCTCAGGAAGGTGTTGGATAACTGGAAATAATGATAGTGTGCCACTTAATTCAATATATGAAGCGAAGTTGCAAAATCGCGTTAGTTGCAATATTTATGAATCAAAAACCGCTGGATCGATTTCCATGATTTTTGATTTGTTGGATTTGTCTCCACNAGGGATGCATGTAATTTGGTTCATTAGAATGTAGAAATGTATCTCTCTTGAAAACAAAATCGACCTGTCTCAGGAATTTTGCATGAAACATGCTGCTACAATTCTACTGAATTTATTCCAGTTAAAGGTACCACACTGTATGAAGCGAAGTTGCAAAATCGCGTTAGTTGCAATATTTATAAATCAAAAACCGCTGGATCGATTTCCATGATTTTTGATTTGTTGGATTTGTCTCCACCCAGAATCGTAGAATGAATATTAAAATATTTGAAAAATTAGGAAAAATAATTGAAGAGTAAACAAATTGACAACATTCGGTTTGGCAGTTTATGAAAATGGTTAACACATCCGTAAATACAACTGAGGTTGTGACATTTGTGATTGTGCGTTCATGAATAATCATTATGTCGTAATAAAAAAAGTCAGTAAATATATCACTGTTTTATTTACGATGCCGCGAGTGAGAAAATCGGGTCTTTCACAGCGAAGCCGTAATGCACTTAGATTGCGGATTGATCCAGTGTAGGTGAAGAAGAAATCGCACGAGAAGAGTGACGCGTTCAGTGTTGCCAGGCCTACTGTTTTCAAAGTATATCTTCTGTTGTGGCTCTCGAGCAACTGTTCTGCTGTTAAAATCCTACTAATGAATTAGCTTATTTTCTATAATATTTATTGAATGACTCTAATTGTCTATGAAATATATTTTGTTCAATTTTTTTATCAAACTACTATTTTTCTGACACAAAATCTACTGCTGAGCATGAAAATGACCAAGCAACACTGGTCTTGTTGGTATGGCCCGACTTCCTGCTTTACATCAATATAAAAAAGTTAGTTTTTGGGAAAGAAAGTTTTTGGCTTTCTACTACTCCATTTTGATACAAATAAGAATCCTCTTGGCTGGTATTTAATCAAATAGGTGAATGAATGTCATTACGATGTCATCGGTGACATAAGTAGATCAAAACTTATTCCGTGACATTAAAAATCGTAATTCATGAATGAATTGTTTGTATTTTCTATAATGTTATCCAATTTGGTACTGAAGAGCCTTAAGGCGAGTCTTATGGCGAAACATCGATGTCTACCAGTGAGGATGACAGTGTTCCATGTAAGTGCAATTTGTTACCATTCATTAAAAGTAGAACTCCTGTTAATGATATCTGATTTTATTCCATAATGAATGTTTGGAATACAAACTGAGTAGAGTACAATATCTTCTGTATAATTCAGTGTTCATATAAAAGTATTTGTTTCGAAATAATGTTTTCTTTCGTGTAATTCAATGTTTATATAAACGTAGCTGTTTCAGGAGGGTTCTCTTTCAGTTTGTGTCTGAAAGTTGCTATCCATATTGGATAGAAACTCCTCGAAATCCACAAAACAACATCAGCAGAATTCCCAAATCTATTCGAAACTTTTGGATTCTGAAATTTTTTGAGCTGCTAACTCGACAGACATGTTCTTAAAACGTCAATGGGATCTAGTAAACGGTGAGAGATGAGTAATATAGATTGTGAAAAAGTTGTCTATTTCCAAGTACTACTGAATGATACTCAAAAATCGAATCTGGCATTTTTGGTTCCAGATAAGAAACCGAAAATTTCGAAATTCTATTTCTTTTACAGAGATATTGGATATTGTACAATATTCTTTGTGAAATTTCTTGATCTAAAATGTTTGAGGTTTTCTTGATATCCTAGAAAATTTTGTCGGTGTGATAATTATCAAATGAATTATTATTTTATTACGACCATGTAGACACGATTTTTTACTACCTTCACCTTGGCAAATGAAGGTTGATTTCCCCGGAGCCAGATATAATAGAAACTGGATCTTGGTATCTAAATATCAAAGTATCGAAATTATCTAATCATCAAAATCGAAACATCTTTCTTTACTTTTCTCTAAATTTTTTTGAAATATCGACTACTGTTTCAACAGTGCGTAATGGCAGAATTTTCTCGAGGTGTTCTTTATGATGGTGTCCAGTTCAAACAATATTTGCCTGAACGAGTGGAAAGAGGGAGTTATGAGATGTTTGAAATAGTCGAATTCAAAATAATATAGGTTCTACGTAATGAGAGAAATGATTATTCGTAGAAATATCCTAAAGAGGCGGTTGGTCTTTTGAATATAGAAAGTTCATGGCCACCGACCAGGCATTGTAGAATAATTGTCTTCGTAGCGTGAGTTTTTAGCAAGTGACAGGTTATACGATTGTGAAAAATGTGATTAACCAATTAACTTTGAATTTTAAACTAGAACTATTGCTGATCCGGAATTTTTGATACTGAAATTGAAATACTTCAGATGCAATCACACTTCACTTCGTCAGATAATGTTATGAAATGTATTGATGCTGATTATTGATTATTGATTTGGAATTTCATTTTCAGTGAGTGCATTTTCAGTTGGGTTCTAGTTCTGATTATTATATTTTGACAATGGACGGTTATTACTCAACTCAATGATATAGTTGAAGTGTGACTGAACTCACTCCGTATAAAAGACATGACACTTCCTTGTCACATTGGTGCTGTTTTTCCAAAAGTTTTTTCAGCTGAAAAGTATATGGGGCATCTGAAAAACGACATTTTGAATAACTCACATTGATACATTTTCTGTTCTGATGTTATTTTGTTTACAATTTGTATGTTATTCTCATGAATTCCATTGATACTATTTATTACGAGTATCCAGTGTGTCATCTTTAGAAGTTATTGACGAAAATTGGATTGAAAAGCATGTATAAGAGTTATTCTTTTTCTCGCAACTCAGTGGAGAATGATCATCCTCAAGTACTTTTCATATAATGATAATAATAATAAAGGTCTTTTATTTTTTTTCAGTTATATTCATACATGTGAACTAAAAAAAAAGTAAATTAGCGAGATTCAGTATGGCAATCGGCACCGGAAGGTGCAGACTGACATCTGTTCTTCCACCTAACCTAAAACAGACTACTAAATGGCAAATCAGAACAAATACAAAAAAACAGTGATTGCTTTCAAATACACCTACGTTACAAGGAATATAAACATTACCATCGCTAAATTAATAAATAAATCACAGTTCAAATTGAAGATAAAGATTATATATAAAATTCTATTTATCCTATTGAATGTTTCCGAATGAATGAATGTTTACCAATGCTTCGTAACCGTTTATTTCTAAGATATAAACTTATTCTTCTATTACATATTTTTTGTGGTCACTGAATTTAGTTTGTAACGGTATTTTAAATGATTTATTTCCGGAAGAATGGCTTTCACTAATAATTCATTTTGAGTTGGGAAGTCGGTTTCAATTCAGTTCACGCAGAACAAAGTGCCAGTTGATGTTTAGGTGCAGAAAGAAAATATCCAGAGTAACTTGATGGCATGGAGCGGAGCGGTCAAGTGTGAAAAGCTTATTGCCGTAGCAACATGAAAATTGGATAGAAGAAAAGAAGCGAATTGGTTCGAGAACAGCAAAAATTGTTTGGAAAAAATTCTAACAGTGATACATACTATCGATTTTGCGGATATCAAGTTTCAAGATTTGCACGCGAATAAAACAATTTTCTGACATAAAATAGAATGAATGCTCTTCCAGAAATGTTTCGAGACACTTCATTTCACTAAGGACTGAAAGCAAACATACTTATGAATACGTAATTACCTCAACGTGTTCACAAGGAAGGGACAATCACTCAAACCAATATTCGAGAATGGAATATCTGGCACACATCAACATGATTAATATAGAATAGAACAAAATAGAACTTTATTGGCCACGTTACATATCCATACAATACATTTGTAGCAAGTCAGTGTTCCACCTTTCGGAACAAGATTGAAGTAATGTACAATTTAAAAAGAAATACCAATTATTCCACTGTTCATAGGGACATCACACATACATATGAATATACCTCCATAGGCTCATCCTACATGACTAATAGTAAAAATACCTACAATTCAACTATAAAAAAGTAGATACTATAAAATTGTCTGAAATCACACTCAACCTCAATGTCATTTGGAGTTGTCGTTCCATGGAGCTTCAATAAATTCAATGATGGAATAAAAACAAAATTTTAGTAATAGTACTTTGCATTTTCTCTTGAATAATCCTAAAGGAAGTTGTTTGAAACTAGCTGGTAACTTTTTGTATAAATGCAGTAGGTGAGTTATTCCTGGACAAGTCAAGTTGATAAAAAGTATTTTGAGCGGATTCGCTGATCTAGTATTATGATCGGACGGTAGCCAATCGGTTCGACGTGGGTGCTCTGTTGACTCACTTGAATTGACCGCCGTGATGGTCGGTGGTTGAAGTCACAGGCTGGACGATCGATCTTCACTTGCTATTGTCCAACCCGAGTTAGTAATCACACGTTAAAAGGTAAGATCTCATTATTCTTTAGCTCGCAGAAGTTTGGACTTCTGAGGTTTGTCGTTCGTAGGAGTGCGACAGCTGGTTAACGGAAAAACAGATTTTTAACAGAATTTTTAAACAGATTATGAGATTCGGATACGTCCGAATAACAATGTTTGTTTTTGTGAATATCTATCACGAGACAAATAGGCAAAGTAGAGGCAAAATGCCGTATTTTTCGAAAATTGGCTTGCAGTGAGCATTGAGGTCCGCACCAACGATTATCCTCATTGTTTTTTTCTGTAGAGCGAATATTTTCAGAGCGTAGCTTGAGTTCCCCCACAGAAGAATTCCGTACGTGATCTGAGATTGTATCAATCAGCAGTACGCAGAGAGCAGAGTTAACAAACTTTTCTAGTCGTCGCATTAGGTAAATATAGCTCGATACTTTCCTACTAATTTGTTCGATGTGCCTTGACCAGTTCAGTTTATCATCCAAAACAACTCCAAGCAATGTGACCTCATTACCTGCCGCAACGTTATGATTTGTTGAAATAACGAAATTTTGAGTTTTTTCTCTATTTAATTTAAAATTATTGGCATCATTGGCAGATCTTTTGAACAGATTATACCACACCTCTACTTCACGAACTCCCCCTTCTTCACTGAAGCCAGCGGCAAATTCTCACACGTCATCTGACACTTGTGTGCGAGGAACCCGTCACAGAGGTAGCTTTCAAAGTGTTGTTCAACTATGCTATATAGATATTTATTTAGCATTGTACCCTTACATTTGAATATCGCTTGGAATTTTGAAACATTCAACTCATCATTCAATTATACCAATTCTACCTGTTTATCAATAAATCGAACCGTGCAATGGATCCCACGTTGAAAACTAAGGCCTCATTTATCCTCATCCAAAGTTTTACTTTGGAGAGTTATCATTCACAGGTGAGTGACAGATTTTAACAGAAAAACAGATCAAGAACTTTCATTTTGGGTATCACTTCACCTATTGTATTGCTCATAAAACTGTGAAAAAAGGAACTTTTTCGTAAGCAAGTAGGTATGGTAGGTCCAAAGTGGGTCTATTAAATCTCCATTGCAACCTGAGAGGATTGATTGTAACCAACACCCATTCAAATTTGACCAAATGAATTCAGCTTCTCAACGAAGATGATTTCTTTATTTGGCTAGCAAGAATGTTAATCTGGCAAGTACTGAAAATCTAATCCAGATCGCAACGAGACAGGCACGGAGTATGTATTTCATTATCAGAGCCTCAATTTCTCTGTAAAGGTTCTCCAAGGTTGACAGGATATAATACAGTTTCCTGTACGACTTTCACTGTTTTGAATTTGAATAACCTATCGCGGATTTATTGGTATATGAATTGGAGCCTAGGATAAATGATGATTCGTAACTTCGTAACCATAAAAGGATTGAAACATCTTCAAAATAAGTTAACACAGGAGACACGAAGCTTGTAATGTGTACAAGAGATATTTAGATTAAAATTGATTCAACGCATTTGAAAAAAAGCGGATTTCTGTTTTCAATCCGTCTCGACTATCACAAATCCACATTGTGTTACCCTAGTAACATATATTAGTGTGTTATCTTGACAGCTGTCACTATTGAAACTGATCTCCGTCCGTAATTTTCATGAGGCAGAAAGGGTGTTCAATGCAAGATTTCTAGAAAATCCGTTCTGCCGAAAGTATCTTAGGAAATTGTTTGTGAAATTTTAAACAACTGGAAGTGTAATATCGGACTAGAAACCTATAGTCGGTGCGTCGGTAGTCAATAGTCCCTTGCAGTCTACGACAACAGTTACTCGTGAAAAGAATACCCCAACAATCGCCGTCAAAAATACCTAAGAAGATTGCAAATAGTACATGAATTGAATGGAGATGACCCCAACAAAAAAATTTTGTTTTGTACGAACGTATGATAGCAAATCACAACTGCATAAAATATATTTGTTTTAGTGACGAATGCACTTTTTTCTTAAACAGAAATGTCAACCGCCAAAATGTGCGATATTGGTCATATTTTAACACATATTTTTTGAGAAACTCACTCACAAACTCTTGGGATATATATGTATGGGTAGGAGTATTGAAAAATCATATTGTTGTTTCCATACGTCTGAAGTAAAAATCTGGCTGGTGATTTATATTTGGAAATTCTTAAAAACGTCATTCACCCATGAATTCAAGAAATTGTGGCCAACAATCAAGATGAATTCAAAACTCTAATCGTTTTTTAATAACATGGTGCATCCTCACTTCTTTTTAGGCCTGTACGAGATTGATTCGATCTGACATACTCATGAGGATTGGTAGGCACGGTCCATCAGAATAGCCTTTTCGTTCAATGGATTCGACTCCTCCTGATTTTTCCTTTGGAGCTGTATCAAATCGAAAGTTGATGTTACGGAACTTGGGATACTACGGGAACTCAGAGACAAGATTACTAATTTTTTGCATTGCAAATCACTTGCATTACCCCAAAATATTCCGAAATGTTACAAATCACTCACAAATAAACTGTTTTACTGTAAAAAAGATATTGTAATTGAGACATAATATTTGGATAGACTGGACCAATCAATATAGCGGGGACGGACAATTCAAAGCCAAACTTTACTTTTCCTCCATACTACAACCTTACAAAACTCCATGGTTCAAGGATCTGGCTACTTGTTCTCGTAAAGAAATTGTCAATATGTGCAGAACTAGGAGCACTCACTCCCTCAATAAAGCGCATCTCCACAAAATTAAGATAGTTGATGACGACCGCTGCGAATGTGGGGAAATACAGACTCTCATACATATATTCTTTGTCTGTCCTAATAATTCTCATAATATACAAATACTTCATGCCTCTCTCAGCATCTCTTTTTCAACAATTCAGCGTCTTATCTTTCACGATATCTTTTTCAAACATATATCACCATCTAACATACAAACCATATCCAAATTCCTGATTGCATCCAGTATAAAGTTGTAGTGATCAAAACAGTCCTAATACTTGTGCGCATGCAGTGCTTCGCCAATCATGACCTAATCGTAGTGTCCATACACGTAACCGTAGTGCATCATCTCACATTAGTGCTTACACTCTAGTGCAGTCGGACATTGCTTGTTAACTGACTTCAAATTACAGTCGAACTTTGTTTTAGCGCAAACCCAGGTAGGGTTTGGGTCCAACTCAGATCCACTTCAGTGTGGGCTCCACCTGTAGTAGCAACATGATCCTGGAACTCCTGGCTGGATAGCCCTGGCAGCTGAAGCCATTAATGGAAAAAGAAGAAGAAGAAAGATATTGTATGTAAGATTAATATCAACGATGTTTTAAAATGATACGTTATTGTTTCATGCCCTTGAAATTGACGGTCATCTATTGTTTTGCAAAATATATTATTTTTCTCTCTTATAAACATTTATTTCAAAAAATCGGATATAGTGTGTCAGAGTTACGAAACTTCTAGTTCCAAATTCAAACATCAATATATCCGCAACCGGTTACCGAGATTCAAAAGAGTGAAAGTAATTGTATAGAGAGTAGAAGTACTTTTTATACAAAATATCACAAAATACCCCTCCATTTGAGAAACAAGTTGATATCGCCGTCTCGGCGGCATATAATGTCACACTGAAAATGATTCACTTTTACAAACATTTTGTCCATCTCTTGATATCCTGACCCGTTCGAAAGTTGAAAGGAGGGGGATTATTTACGTCCGCACAGCATAAACAATAAAGTTTTTTGTGTTCCTAAAGAATATCGATAATATATACTCCATGTTACAAAAAATTCATTGGAATAACAATACTTTTGAGTGTGAATATGTACTTCAGAACTTAATTTCCAGAATTATCATACTTTATGTTTGAGATGTGGTATTAGAAAATGAAATTGCTAGACTCCCAAACCTGTTTCATTATTCACAATTGACAATGTTTCGTGGTGCATTTCATTAGTTCGGACTTCCATTGTCTAATATAATATAAATTGATTTGAAATCCCTGTAAGAATCTGTTACGAATAAAAAAAGAGATGAGCTAAAAAAAAAATATTGAGTAAAGAAACTGAAATTACAATGAAATAAACCAAGAAATCAAAAATTGAACTATTATCACGAGATGAAAATTAAAAAATTATCAACAAGAAATGAACAAAAACAATTGAAAGATTTCAAGCCAAGTTACTTCACGACGTTTCGATTGTTAGTATACACAATCAGTTATCACCCGAAGACGATTTTGGATATTAACAATTGAAACATCGCGTCGTTAAGTAACTTGGCTTGGAATCTTTTAATTATTTTTTTGTTCATTTCTTGTTGATAATTTTTTAATTTGCATCTCGTGTTAATAGTTCAATTTTTTGATTTCTTGTTGCTTGTATTTTATTTCAAGTAATTTCAGTTTCTTTGCTTATTATATTTTTTGTTTCAGCTCAACTCTTTTTAATTTGTTACAGATTATTTCAAGAATTTCAAATCAATTCATATCATATTAGACAATAGAAATAACTGATGAAATAAAAAACAAAAAGTTTCATATCTAGACGTATGCACTTGGTATGCTGATTGGGCATTCTTATATTATGAAATCCAGTGAACAAAGGCATTCGAGCAATTAGCAAATCGATTACATCTGCCCACAATATGTATTGATAACCGGATATGTACATAGTTAACTGAATACCGATATAGGATTATTTGAAGAAATACCAACCGCCATTACACGCATTACATGCTTGTCGAGGAATTTGATTCAAATTTGGTAATGCATTCATAATGAAGTATATTTATCCATGCATTCGCTAATGAATCTTCTTTACTCGTGATTGGAGTCGTATTCAAACTGTAATTAGGATACGGAATATTGCAGCTGATTTCACTCGTCAAAGAATACTTGACACGAAAACACAAGGACTACAGGATAATCTTTAAGGCGCTCTTAAAGCGGTGCC
>WOGL01000484.1:0-14561 GCA_015342145.1 Leptinotarsa rubiginosa | reverse complement strand
GCCGCTGAATTCAATAGAAGACACCCGCTAGAGGTAGCTGTACACCCTGGAACTGTCCATAAAATATATAATCTTTTCATGAGCACCGGCCAAGTAACAGAGGGCAGAAAAATTGTAAAACAACTTATTGAAGATGATACCATATTGGCGGCTTATCAAGCTGATACTAGAATTAGTTTGAGAAACTTGTCGCTTCAACCCAATATGGGCCGCAGTAAAATATGAAGGTGTTTAAAGAGGCATAAAATGCATGCGTTCAAACCCGAATTTCTACATACTTTGCAGGAAGAGATGAAATCCGCCGCATGGAGTATTGTTTATGGATACAAGAAAATTATCTCAATGACAGGAATTTTTTTAAAGTATATCTTATACAGTGACAAGGCTAAATTAACCACGAATGGTGTTTGTCTTCCCAGAACATGAGATTTTGAGCTGAACAAAATCCAAATTGGATGGTGAATTGTAGATACCAAATATCTCGGAAAATTAATGTGTAGTGTGGTATTCTGAACGAAAATATTATCGGGCCATTTTTTTTCGATCAAAATCTAAACGGACGACTACTCCTTGATTTTTTCGAAAATGCATTTTCCGATGTGTTGGAAGAACTACCTTTAGATGTGAGACACATGATTTTTCAGTTAGATGGTTAACCAGTTCACAATAGTAGCATAACAAAGATTTGGTGGAATAGGAACCTACCTATGAAATGGACAAGACCCAATAGCTCTCTCGTAGTATGGTCACCACGATCCCCAGATCTAACTCAACTGGATTTTTATTTATGGGGAAAGTTTATAACGATAGGCCAACAAATAGGGAAGATCTCCATGCAAGAATTACAGAGTGTGTAGAGAAATTATTGTGATACCAGTCGATGCTTTTATAATTACTCGAGAAAGTGAAACTTGGACTCCACTTCAGTAACATGGGTAGGTCAGTAGAGAACTGCCATCAGGACGCCAACTCAAAAGAAGAATACTTACTCTACAAGTATCAGATAATGGCTTAAAATGTCTTAATTTTTCTTGGAGTAGCACCAAAACTCTCAACTACTTTTCAAAGGTGAAATAAAAAAAATCAGCATTTCTTTTTATGGGTTTATGAAAGAGACTGACAAATTCATATTAAGAAATCAATTAGTAACGAAATAAACTGAAACTGAAAAAATACATACACCAACTTTTTTTGTGTTCTGTTATTAATTGAAGTAATCCACTGTCGTACAGAGAGTCACTTGTTCAATGTTCCTCACAATTAAGAACTCGCAAAATGTAGCATTTACAAAATATGAAATGAAATATTTAGCAAAAAGTAATCTACAATCAAAGTCAAAAAATTTTTAAACGTGGCAAATCGTTTTTATTCTTTCAAGTATTAATAATATGGAAGGATAGTAATACCGGTATTTAATATTAAATTTAATTCACTAAAGGCTTTCACAAATTCATTAATATTTTCATTATATAACAGGAATATACATATAGAATTCATTTTTCAATTATTTTCAAAAGTAGGATCTTTTTCACTTTGTTTCCACTAAACGTTTGATGAAAATTTGTAAGAAATGTAAAACAATCCTTATCTGATCTTCATATTGAAATTTTTCTTTGACAATTTTATAAAATATTCTGGATGTTTCAAAATCCTTCCCGCTTATGGCATTCAAGAACCAAATGGTGAGAATAGAAAAAGTGATCACCCTCTATATCGACTTACAAAATATTCCATTTCAGTAATACATTTTCTCAACTTATCAGAAGATAGAGAAAAATGAAGGTATTGAAGTTATGTGAATTATGTATAAAGAATACTGTTCTGTCTCTAAACAAACCTTCTTTTCTCTTCAATTCATTTTCAAATATTTCTATTAAAAACCAATAAACAACACTCATCACTCATTTAATGCACCATTAAGAGTAGGATCAAGAACTGAAAGAGCTGCTCCAATCAAATGAATAGATCCTGTTACCAAAATATCACAGTCATTATAACTAATTTCTAGAAATTCTACAGCTTTTGAGAAGCTAGGCTTAACACAGACAGTTTCCGATCTTTTTTCAAACAATTCCTCCAGGGTCAGCCACTTCAGTCTGTAAGCTTCGCAACGTTGCAATTGCTTATCTTCTGGTAGCTTGAAGTCGGCTGTATCTTGAATAAATTAGTATCAAATATAAAAAAAAAAAGAGAGCGCCCATGCAGTTAGCTTAAATTAAATTTTGTTCTCGAATAATTAATCATGATGAACCTGCAATTATCATTATTAATGATAGATATTGTAATGCCGCAGTCGTTGCGTATTCATGCCACTGGACGCAGCAAGTGTTAGGTGAACTTAAACGAATAAACCAGAGGCTTAAAGCTTGAAGCACTGACGAAGTTAGTGGAATGTATATTCTGACTATAAATATGGGCGCATCGAGCGAGATTAGTTCTTATATTAGTACCAAGAGCAGTTCAAAACAAGCGATCAGTAAAAAAATTAAATAAGGGCAACAATTGTGAAGTGAAGTGTATTAAATAAGATAGTTTAATTTGATTAAGCATACCACCCATTATCAAGAGCCCCCATAGGCGTAACATAGGTCACAGTGCTGAAATAAGTAGAAGTACTGAAGAAGGGAAAGTGAAGGGGGTACAGTAAACACATGAGCAAATAATTATGAAATGACGGTGAAAGGTATTATAATAGAGTTTTTGGCAAACATTCAGGTACGAGCAAGCACAAAGAAACTACAAGGACAGGCGAAAAAATGATCAAAAAAAAATAGGGAATAGATGACCCGGAAATTTTGCTGAAAAGCAATAAGGCATTGAAAGAAAAGAAGAACAAGAGACTATGCTAAAACAATTAGAACAAGAAAGCTCGCTATCTGGAAAGGCCTAGGCCCGTACCAAATCTCAAAACAGGGACTGAAAGCTCTCCCAAGGATGGATGGAATAGCGACGATGATGAAAATTAACAACGCAATCGACTGCAACACTTCCCATATTCCCAACCCAAACAAGAACCCTACCTTCCCCGATAATCATCATACAACAGAGCTTGACCCCTTCGATAAGCAAAGTAGTGGAACTCGTCAGCCTGGAAAGATTTGGAACCCAGACCATCCTTCTGGACTAGCAGTATGGATTCAAGCCGTCCTGTCCTGAAAGTGGTCGACTATGCAATTGAAAGTTTCAACCTGGGTTTCACTGTAGAGATATTCATCAACGTTTCCAAGATGTTCAACAGGGTCTGGCACGACAGACTCGTGGCCAAAATGGCAGATTTCAGTTACATGAGACTAATCAATTATTTTCTGGCTGATTGACGATCTGAATGTAGAGTAAGACAAGAACTCTCCGCCAGGCGACTTCTTATACCTCTTCTCGATGTACACGGCAGACGTGCCCAAGCCAGAGAACAACCTCAATAAGTTGGCTCTCTACGTGGACGACACAGCTCTCCTGACCAATCTACCAGCCATGCGCTACTCACTGGGTGCCTGCAAAAACAGGCGGACATATTAGAGGAGTCGGCCAATCTCTGGAAGATCTGCATAAACCTAGACAAGATTCAGCCAATACTAATCACCCATAGAATGGCGCAAACGGAAGAGCAGGTCTACTTCAATGGCATGGAGATTGCGGACAAACAAAACAAGATACATGCCCAACTGATACATGACACATCCAAAAGATACATCTGCCAATATCTGGATCTTTGCAAGCAGTATGTGGAGGTTCTCCTGAGAATTCACGAAGAGAACATCTTCGAGCAAGTCTTAACTCACCCTAAATCTGTGTGATCTTCACCATACACAGAACAGGAAAGATCCCAGAATATGGAATATGGACCTCCGATAAAATGGTTACAAGTCAGAAGAAAAATGATGATCTGAAGCTGGTTTAGAGCTAGCTTGTTGTACGGTGCAGCTGTCAGAGGATTCTGGGCTTGGTGAGATGGCCTCCGTGATGACCTATCGAATCACAAGTGGAAAATCCCTGATGAGGCGAAAGTTTATCTACTGATTGTATCAAGATCACACTTTGACGTCAATAGGACTCGAAAACGAATATGAGAGGTAGTACTGGATGAAGTCTACGAGTTTTTTGAAGAAACTATAAAACGAGGAGAAAGTTTATGATCTCATGAGGAAATGTTTACAGATTACCAGCGACTCAATGAAGAAGTTAGTAAAGCCACGGAAACTAGAAGCTTAATAACTCCGCAGAGTCAACAACTAGTCTGCTACAATGGTAATGATCCTTACAGCTGATTTTGACACCATTAAGCAGACTACTTACTTGAGATGATGTTACATGAAGAAAATGCAATGTTTCAACAATATATTGTAGCTTCACATCATTATAATAAAAAAAGTTTTTAAATTTGGTTAAGCATACCCAAAGAGACGTTATAATATTTTTGAAAACTGAGTTACCTGATCTATCATTTTCACCTCCAACATTTGGTATGAAAATAACAGCATCAAATTGACATTTACTCAACTCCTTGAAAAACATTTCCGGGTCACGTTCCCCAGTAATATTGAATATAAGACATTTCTTCACACTACGTATACTGGTATGAGAATCAAACCAATCTCTACAAACACAAATGCTGTCGAAAGTATGAGCACCGTCCAGGTAAAATCTAAAATTATAAATTGGATGGTAGATTTTATGATTAAAACATTATTGATTTTCGAGATTGTTTTTCAAACGATAATCTTTAGAATTAACAGCCATGAAACACGAGCAAAACTAGACATACCTAAAGCCTTTGAAATGTTTGATTTCATATCTTCCAGGCCATCGGGTTTCTCCTATGGATTGTTTTGCTAGTTCCAGTGAAAAATTTTTCTTCTTATTTTTGTCTGAAAAATTTCACTATTTATAGTACAAAACAGTTCTGAGAAAAGCACTCATATCTTTAGGTGATTGTAATGTTACATTTACAAAAAAATCATGAAAAATTAACCAAAAATCAAAACTGACCAACCTCTACTGATAAAAGCTTCAGTTAACGCTAGAGCTAAGCTGGCATTTGTTCTCCGAACATGTGGGGGCATATACGAGTTATTCTCCAAATAACTGTTTTCTTCCACGATTTTAAAAGAGCACTAAAAATATGTAGATTTTCAATTTATCTGTTTTAATCAAAGAATATCAGTTCATTACTTTTCGCTCTAAACTTCGATCCTGAAATACTTGTAACACGTTTGGAGGCTGTTTAGTGGAGAAAGCCAGACATCCTTCTTTCATTATACCACTTTTATTCCATGCAATAGATTCCAAAGAATTGCCCAACAATGAAGTATGATCCATGTCTAAAGGGGTGATACCCACAACAGCAGTATTTCTTTGACAAATAAAACATTTCTCAGTTTTTAAAAACCAAATAGTCAAGTCAAATATGCTTTATTCTCCTAACTATAAACTTGTTAACAAAGTGAATCATGCATACATTCTTTCTCTGTGACTCCATCATAGTCCATCATAGTCATGGGAGACCATGATTTAATAAATACTGATGTTTTTCAAATAATCTAATCAATCATTACATAATGTAAAATTTTCATATTCATGTAGTTTTTTTACCAAGAGTAATGTAACTAGCCGCTTCAAGTAGGTAAATCGGCTATTGTACTATGTACTACATCCACATTGTACTTTCAAATGTTCTTGCTGAAACTGCTCGTTAATTAGATAATAAAATTTATTTCATTTGAGAATTGATTTTTTGTTCTTACATAGATGCATTCAGCAGAGAATATTTCAGGAAACAATCTTTATGGATAACACTCGAACTGAAAATTTTCTCAGATAATTTTTTTTCAACTCAAACTTTATTTTTGAGAAATAGCTTTCTTGCAACCAGCGATATATAAAACCATTCGTCCTACAAATTCGAGGTTTTATCATGCTGTTTGCTCTCGTGGTATTGTTAAATAACAAAGTTTTTGTTAGAAAATGGAAATTTATCGATGAAATTTTGAGTTCTTGTGGTATTACTATTGATAAATTTTGAGAGCATTTTTCAAGTTTTTATTATAGGTACATTTTGACCTAACATTCTTCATTTGTTGGTTATCTTTGTGTTCATGTTTTTAAATCTGTATTTGGTTTTCAATTATTCGCCATAACGACTCTACTAGTGATATATCATCCACTTTGTCTTTCAGATGTAAATTTTCTTCATGGCAATAAAGTATATATAATGGTAACAAATAACACACATTTTCATCTCAGATAACCAATTTACATATCACTAAAGATCTATCGAAAGGCAACTGAGGTACTCGATCCTTTTTATCTGGGTTTGAAATCGTGAATTTATTTTTTCCAAAAAATCATGTATAGTATATACGAAGTCAATTCGAATGGTATAAAAACTAAATAGTTACCGAACGTCGGCAGTTTCTTTGTATGGCATGGACGGCATGGTATTATTACCATGCCGTCCATTATTTTTATGTGGGAGGTTTTATATGGTACTAGCTTTTACTCGCGGCTTCCCTCGCATTTATGTCATTAAATAAGTGTCAGTACAATAGAAATGAATCAATATGAGAACTATATTTTAATGCTTGGCTGGGATTATCAATTTTTAAAAATCATTACATACGATGAAGTTTAAAAAATTTAAAATATGCTTTATTGAATTGCAACAATAAATGTTAAAATATATTTCCGTGTAACAAAAATAACCTAACCTAACCTAACCTACCCTACTCTACTCTAACCTAACCTAATCTACTCCCTAACCTAACCTAAAAATAAAAATGACAAGAAAATAACAATAAATATAGAAAAATTCCAAAAACTGGAACAATTTTTTTATCTTACATATTTTTTTTTTTGATAAAAAGTATCCTATGTTACTTCTAATACCTCGAAGAACATGTGTACAAAATTTCATGATGATCAATTGAGTAGTTTTCGTGTGAAACCGTAACAAACAAACTTACATTCGCATTTATAATATTAGTAGAAAAGTAGGGATTAATTTATCAGTCGTTTATTTAGCTGTTCAGATTGACTTCGTATAGACTACTCATACAACTAGTATATTAAATATTTAAATATACTGGTTGATTTGTATATAAAAATTTAAATCGATCTTTGGTGTTGATTGATTGATAATAATGATCCAAAAGTTTTTGATCTCTTAATTGACCAATATGTATGTATACACTACTAGTATACCTATACATTTTCCAATATAAAATCGCATTTATTGTGCAAGCAGTACCTGCTTTGCTCAGCACTGTTGAAAGGGTGTTTTTAGCAGTAAAGTATATCTTCGGCGACTTAGTTCCCAGTTGACAACAAAGCCCTTTGAAAAACTATTTTAAAAGTAAACTATTTAAGTTCCATGTATTGAGTCTGTTTTTATTTTTATATATTTTTGGCAAGTCCGAATTTCTAATGCATTTCAGAAACTAAAATGGCTGTTAGTAATAGCTGATAACAAAATTTTTCACTGACTACTGCAGATTCAAAATATATCATGGAGATATTTCAGCAAATTTTCATTTCTGATTCAGAAAGTATTATTCAAAATTACTATTATTGTTAATCATATAAATTTTATTCAAAAATAATGATTAGGTTATAATCTTTTTCACTTATGATAAGAAAAATGCTTGATAAAAATTAAATGATTTTCAGATGGATATTTTTTATTACATTTAATTCTGTTTTTTAAATTTTAAATGACTTCAAACCCTGCTTTAGATGATACTAGTTATTTCCAAATATAATTTACCTTATGATATTTGTGCAATCGTACTCCCCTCCGATACCAACTTCAATTATTGCAACATCAACTTCTTGTTCTAAAAATACATGGAATGCAAGAACAGCCAAAAATCGAAAATATAAGGGCATATCTGAAGAATCCACCTACAATTTGAGAAATTTTAAGAACTATTTGTACCGAAAACTTACAAAAAATGTCAGTGTTAATTCCACCCAGTACATAAAAATCCCAGATAATAAAAAAAAAATCAAAACTGAACTTATTTTTAATAAATAATTTAATTTTGTAAACATATGTATTATATTTTAAAAAATTTACATGAAAAGATATATACTTATTATAATTATTTTGAATTTCATCATAGGAAAAGTAAACCCAATAAATGTTTCCTTCATGAATTTTCTTCATTTGTGTTCTTATGTAAATTGGAAGATTTTTAAACTGAATCTATTGAAGTTATTTTTCCACATATGAGAACTGTGAAAAAAATGATTTCCTTAAGTAACATTTCATCCATCGATTTGGTCCAATTTCAACAAATATTCTATCAAAATATCTGTGATAAAAGTATTTTTGGAGAAAATAAGTTATTTGGAAGATAATACTAGACTACTACTTTTGTGAGATTAAAGATTTGGCTCCCTGCCTACGAAGTTCTTCATTGAAATGTTCTCACAAAAAAGGAATAACTATGGTACCTTCATCGATTGTGTGTGCAATTGTGAAGCAGTTTGGTACTACCCATCGTCATATTAAGCTTTCATTAATCAGTTAATAACTCTTTTATCAGTCTTTTCAACTTCTTAGCTCTGCTTTCTAGAATAAATACACAGAATTTTATAAACTCATCTTTGTCAAAGTGTTCCCTTCAACCACACATAAATTTAAGATTGGTTTACCAATTCTGAGTACAATTTTCCATTAATTTACTACGAGGATACATTTTCTGATACATATTTATCATACTGGCTCACTGAATAATAACTTGAGATGGAATATTTGAATGGAAGTATTGTGTAAATGTGATGTTGAGAACACATTATACTTATTATTGCAAAACTTATTACACCCTACTTTCATAATTTATGCCTCTAGGCATAATATTTCTGTTGTTTTACATAATTGTTTTCGTTATAGGGAATGAACCTCCATAAAATGTTTATTATCTTGGTTCAATAAAAGTACTCCTCTCTTTCTCTTTCTGAATATATGTGATGGAATCGGCTGATACATGATGAAAATCCATAACGTATTCAAGAAACACTTTATTGTGAGAATTTTAGTAAACTGTTTCGCTATACAATAGCTTTTTCAGGCATGTCTATACATCTATACGTATAGCTATGGGAGAATATGTATTGACGTAATCCAGGCAAGGTCTCTGATCAAATCCTCTAGCAACTAGTATTGCTTTTTTTTCTTTATAATTCGCCATTTGCCTTATATTTTTCTGTCAAAACCATCCTTGTATCTGTAACATGTTTTCTTTCCTTTTTGTCAACGATTTCCCAAGTTTTATTTTTCAAGTGTACTTTTATTTCATTTTTTATTGCAATTTTTCATTGTTTAGGCTTTTTTCCTTGTATTTCTTCATTAACAGTTGAGAGAAATTATCACCCATGTAATAATCATTGGTCCATGAAGAGGGTCTTTTAGATCTTAAAGGATAATTTAAAAATCGTTCACTGTTTGACATTCAGCATTGAAGTTGAATTTACTTTTTTCTATGGCCTAGTACATCCATGAGAGCGAAATTCAAATATTGAATTATTTCCTTCCTTGATTTTTGGTTTTTTGTTGTAACTTCGATTTTGGTTGGATCATCAACGGAATCTTGAATTTGAATAAAGTGCTCCTTCAGGGTCCATTTTCATGTTTGAATGAGAATTTGATATGCTTCTAGTTTAGTTCTCCTCAATGATTTTCACTCTGAGGTTTTCAGGTTTCGGTAGATTATGACGAGTTTCAATTGAGACTCTAAATGTCTCAAAACTTCGTGGAAGACTATATAACATCATGACGGATTCCAAGTTCATTTAGTTTGTCAACGGTATCCTTATAGATATTCTGTTTTTCTTCAATTTAGAGTATACTAATCGTTTGAGAAGGGATGCTCTACAGGCAGGATAGTAACTACTATAAATCCTTTCAAGTGTATCCCAAATGTCTTTGTAAGAATTACAATTTTTCACTTGAGATTACTAGGACAAAGAATTAATATCCCTTTCTTCGATTAAACACATACAAACACTAGTATAAAAATTCTGATATGAGAATTATTTTTCACAGCAAGAATCCAGATGAAATGCATTATTATTCCATTTATACCACTAGGCTCATAACGTTTTAGACTATCAACTTTGTTATGTAGATATCAAACATAGATATTAACTGAATTTATTCAAATTACAATATATAAATCTTTGACAAATTAGAAAGTAAATATAAACAATTTTTTGTTTTTGTTGATGATGTGTATAAATTAATAAATACAGGGTTTAAATTGAAAGGGTATATTTTTAGGAGAGATTAATTTTTTGCTTCCTTTCTTTCTTTTGAAGATTCCCACATTTTTTGTATCAAGATGGAGTGGTAGAAAGCCAAAACCTTTCTTTCCCCAAAAAAATTAATACAGGGTATTTCCAATATTTCTTCAATAGTGTCGATAAAAATATATCCGGCACTGACAATAATTTTTTCAAAACTGACATGCTCATTTCAAATTTTATCGAATACTATGGCTCCGGACATTATAAAATACTTCGATTTGAATATTGAAATGAAAAACACATAGTTGAATTTTTTCTATCTTTTTTTAAGGCGAACTGTTTCTAATTTTATTTTACATTAAATAAGTAATAAAATTCGAAATAGTCTAATATATTTTGCTAAGGTAATATGCATTTGTATCTTTATCATTAGATCAAAAATATGTATGAGCTCATTACCCCTTTCTATTGTTATGGTGCAAGAAACATCTTACCTTTTGCTTATCCAGTAAAGGATAGATTTTCCAAAAGTATTTGGCAAACATAGATTTTGAAATTGGTTTTCCATCAATTCTAATTCTTTCACGAACATCCAAGAGGTGTGGAGATGAAAAAAATCCTGTTTTATAGCCATGATTGCGAAGAATACTTTCACAATAGGCACAAGTAGTTCCTTTGCCATTGGTTCCTGTAACATGGATGACTGACAGTTTATCGAGCTGCTCCAATGACACACCAGACCTACAAAAAAAGTGAGAAAGGCAAATGAAAATTTTCTAAAAATTCTCAGTAGTATATTTGAAAAAAACAGTATCCCAAACATAATTTAAAATTTTCAAGTGTTTTTTTACTTTGATACATTTTTTTTCTTTAATCTAACTATAGGTAGGTATAATTTCAAAGGAATATTTCTTTCTGTATGAATATCTGAAAGTGAGAGTGGTTTGTGATATAGAACATGAAACATTAAACTTCACTTGCTAGAGGAAGATAGGGGAATCCACCATATTATTTAGCAATTTTAGATGAAAACAGTTCAGCCTAACTAGATACCATATTGAAAATAATGGAAAATTTTCTCTCAACTCACTCAACACAATACTTGCCCACTATAATTGTCAGTGAATATAAGAAATCTAGAGCAACTTCATTGATTTCAGACTGTTGAAATTATAAATCCTCAAGACCTGAGAACCTCAGATAACTTAATTTAGTGAAATGTGGTATACAAAGCTCAGTTTACTATCAAATTCTACATGCACCGTAATGCTCTAAAGTAACTCCTTAGCCTGTGTCTCATTACTTCACAATTCTTGATATTCAAATTCGATTCGTTAGTTGCAGTAAGTTTTACTGTGATTGAAGTTCTGTATAGTTTGCATGTTATTTTTTTTAGCATATAATAAGTCTTCAGCAAAGCAGAAACATTTCACACCAATCGTAAGCGTTTAACAATATAATAGGAAGTGAATATTTCATTTCACTGAAAATACATTCACAATTTTCCTAAAGGTGAATTCAGTTGCAAATTGTAAGCCATAAGTTTTAAGGTTGTAAGAATTCATATACGAGAAGTGTACATAGATGTATAAATATACAAATGAACTACTACTACTGTATGATATTTATACTAATGCATGAATAGTCTAATTGCTTTCAACTAATAACAACTTAAGACTATTGCAAGAATCTACCTCAACTTTCTCATTAACCAGAATTGATTTTTTTTTCTAGCTGAACTTCAATGTCTTAACTTGATATAGGAAAAAATATTCTGAGTAATATTCAAAATATATGCGTGATTTTTTCAGTTCTACAAATGAAACTTCATGAAAAATTGAACTGATTTAATTGACAACTGTATGAAGTTTCTTTGGATATCTAGACAGTTTATATTCTTATTAAGTACCAACACTGTATCAAGAAAGTGAATTAGTCCTGGGACTGCTCAAACATTTTTCAGGAATTTTAAACCTGAAAAAACTTGATTTCGCCGACGTTCTCCAACCCGATATTTGAAAATTTAGTACAGTGAAAATGCTGTATTATGAGTCAGATTGCCTTGTATATATGTGACAATAATTGAAATCAAATTGATTATTTTTTTCAAATTACTCACCTATTCAAGAATTTTGCAACTTCTTGAACTTTGGAAGCAATATTTGGTTTATTGGCCACATTTTTAATATACTGAGCGTTTGTCTGCAAGCCATTCAGGGCTTTGATAGCACTCTACAAAAATATTGCAATTACTGAGCATTTAAAAACATTCAAGTGTGTACCTGATAATTTTCAGTATGTTCGACTTGCATACTTTCTATTGACTTTATTGTGTATGACAAAGCTCTTCTAATTACTGCAAAACGTGGTAACCTCATATCTGTTATAACCTCGGATTTCAGAATTCTTAGAATTGTTATCTTATCCTATAATTAGGAAGCTGGATAACTATCAAGACTTATACTTGTAATTGTTTATCTCTACATTTCCAAGGTCTTTCGAATTATTCATTTTCTTTAAACCATTGAAAAAATATTGAAACCTTTTTATTGTGTAATTATTATTTGTACGACCATGACTTCTCGTTTTCTGGCCGACTTTCTGCGAACAGAGATGCCTAGAGACATCTTAGAACAGAACATACCTTTCTGCGATTCCGCGGATCTTTGAGACTGTCATCTGCAATTTGCCAATATAACAACAGTACATTAAATATAAATTACATTACAACAAACTAAAGGAATAAAAAATTCACCTAAACCAACAAAAATTCAAATTCGATAAAAAATCAATAAGAAATTCCGTGTGATCCTAGGCGCTGACTGAACCCCACGTCCCCACGTAACCGCAGCAAAATCTTTTTCCCAACCAAGGGAACGTTATTTTGGTCGAATCTTATCACTGTCAAAGAGTACGTATTCTTCCTGCACGGTTTTGACTTTTAACCGAAGAATCATCGTACTTTAGCCAGCAGTTGTAGCCAACGACACGTAGTGTCTCATGTTGACATTTTTGCAGTGGTGGTGTAAACGACCAAACGACGGCGAATAGCTTGTACTGCAAATCTTTTAGAGACTGTGTTTCCGACTAATGTCGAATCAAAACTTAATTTACCAATATATGTGTTGGGAGGGAAACATTTTTGAAGGTGCTGAAAATTTGAATGAAAAGTTACTCTCGAGCAGGGTTACTAATAAGGGGGGTTTGCAAAATTGAGTCGAGTTCAGACGAAAGGGTACACGAAGAACGGGGGAAGGTCTGGGCACAGAACACCCTAACTACATAGGGTGTTCTGTGGTCTGGGTTACCAACACGGTTGGCATCAGTGACATAGTGACAGGAATTTTGACGTTACCTGTACTGAGTTTGAATTTTAGAATCAAAAATCATTTTGGAAGTTTAGTTTATGGTTGGTTTAAGAATTTTGTTAAAGTTTCTTTGGTGAACATTTTTATCGTTAATAAGTTATTCAGAAATTGTTTATTTTTTTTTATAGTATAGAGTGTATCATTAGTTTGTAATGTTTTAATAATACCAGGACATGAGTGGAGTCCCTGTTTGAGTTTTCAGATTTTCCTGTCGTAAGACACTAGTGGAAAAATGTTTGTCGCAAATTCGATAATTAGGTACCCCTTATGTAATCAAATTCAAAATAAACTCTTCACAAATATGTATAGATAATGCACAAGTTTCTTTCAGACACAAATTGAAAAAAACCCTTATAAACAACTACTTCCAAAACCCATTGAACTATTGAACACCGAATTATAAGAATATAATTTTTTCTGGTCCGTTTGTACTCCAAATATTCGTCATGGAATTGAATTAGATAAGAATGCTGCTGAGCAATGTAGTAAATGAAACAGTATCATTATAAGATTTCACTTACATGAAAATTTATCATCTCTTTCATCATATTATATCATACATTTATATGGCTGTATACGTCCTGAAGGTGAACCTGCATAAGCTGATTTTATATTTATTTTTCCCGTGTTCATTATGAAAATGTGTTGAATAAAATGAGTAAAATATATACATGTACTAATTCTTTTCTACTAAATGTAATAATCTTTTGCTAAAAGAAGTCGAAGTTTACAAATACTTAGGACTGTTGATAGATAATAAACTCCAGTTGACAGAGCGTATCAACAAAGTGATAATAAAAATTGGTTCAATGACAGGAGCATTAAAACGCTGTGCAAAATATATAAACCACAATGTCAAAAAAACAATATATTACAGCTATATTGAATCACATGTAAGGTATCTAATACCATGTTGGGGCAATTCATTACAACAATTAATTAACAAAATAG
>WOGL01000482.1:0-14561 GCA_015342145.1 Leptinotarsa rubiginosa | reverse complement strand
CTCAGCAGGAGATGTATGCGCGTCTTTAGCCTCACGTCCCGGGCTTTTAGCGCACTCCTCCTCAATCTTCTCACCTCTAGAGGCTTCCTGAATCTCGTTCTGAACCGCCTCCGCGGTTCCCACGTTATCGACGACTTGTGGAGTGTGCGGACGCTTCGGAGATTGCATCGGAGGCGTCCTAGGGCGCTTGCGCTCTTCTCTGTCTTCTCCGCGGTTGTACGACCTCCTGTAATTATCGTCGTGTTTGTAGCAGCGCTCGCTTCTGTCTCTGTCGCGGTCGTGGCCGCGGTCTCTGTCTCTCTCGCTCCAGTCGTGGTCGTTACGTTCGGATCGGTAATCTTGTCGGTCGTGGTCGGGCCAATCGGCTTCTTCTTTGGCGTCCGCTTCACGGTATTCGCGCTGCTGTCTCTCTTGGTCCCTACTCTCCGATCTGGAATACCTTTTTTCTCGGCTGCTTCGGGCAGGTTCGGATCTGACATGGTCTCGTTCGGGAGCTGCGGGTTTCTGTGAGGGAAATATCAGATCGTTTTCAACAACTTGCTGAAGCAACAATAAAGAATATTCTTTACTGTTGGAAGAGTACAATTATTACCATTATAAAATAAAAATACTACTCATGATTCGGATGTAAAATGTATAGATAAAACAGTAAAGTATATATTATGTATATATTAAATATTGAATGAGTCATTTCTCAAGAGTGTAATGTAAAAATTTCTCTTTCACTCTTCTCAGTAGTACGAAGATGGATTGAAAACGTTCGTCAGTGCATGAGTTCCAAAATTGTATTCCATATAGCAAGTGGGACTTTACCAAAGCAAGGTATACGTTTTTGACTGGCTGATACTCAAGTTCATTCACAACTGTTTTGATAGCAAAACACCCTGATGCAATTTTTCTTACTCAACATGATGTGATCATCGAAGTTCATAATTTGTTAAACCCCTACAAATTTAGTTGTTTCCGTATTTTCCACAAGATCTCCAAGTAATATATTGAACATTTCTCATTCAAAACAAAGCATATTTGTCTTTTAATTGTCGAGTGTCTGCATCACACCAGTCTTGACTTTCATTATGTCAGTGTGAATTTTTGATTCGAGTCTTTCAGGATTTCTATCGAGAGGTGTAGCAAATGACTGGGCAGCACCTTATTTGAAAAATTTAACAGAAATAGTTGCGATCGACACTGTTGAATCAGATTTAGTGAACATAACTGCAGGAGTGCCTCAAGAATCGATTTTAGGTCCTTTGTTATTTCCATGAATGATGTAATACACGCTTGTACTTAACCAAGCACAATGACAATATATGTCACAAATCAGCTGATAGCTTAGGATACCTCAAAATTATCTCTGGAAACGTCCAGTGCAATTCCAACACTCGTATAATGAAAATAGATAACAAATGAACACCCTCAAAACCCAATAAATGCTTAAGATGCACTGTTTGGAACCTTTGGTGTAGTAATGAATATTACTGGAGTTTTTTTTAACATTTTTTTACATTTACATTTAATCTTTCTCTTGAAGATGATCACTTGGTGATCGAAACACGTGTCGTGGTGTTAAAAATAACGATTTGATGATTTGGTGTTGGGAAAAAACTCCAGTAATATCCAATAAATGCTATTCATACCAAAAAAATGTTAGTGACTATTACAGTCCACTGATACGTCTACAACACAGGTATATCAAAGCAAATAGGTCTTCCAAAAAAAAAAACCTTCGTTTAACCATAGATCATTGAATATTTAAACTTGTCTATCATGAGAGACACGGGAAGGGAATATGCTTTATAGTCCAATTGATAGCCTAAAGGCTATCAATTTTTCTGTAACTCGCCACTAGATGGCGCTGTAGAAAAATTTTTGAAAGCACTGTTCTATAACGCTGCGCACGCCTAAGTTTGTTGATTCTGATTCTGTCAAAACGTTGGAACAGCAGCGAAGCAACATAGTACTAGTATGTATATAAAACAAAGGTGAGAGCATCATTATGGTATTATTAATAAGCTTGAGGCTTGAAATACTTTTTATAGAGGTTTCAGTAAAAGAAATCCTGACAATATTTCTCTAGGAAATAATAGGCCCTTTCGATCATGAGATTTTTCACATTGTTTCTAAACCTATTTTCATTTTGACTTTCTCGCAAGGTATGAAAAAGTGACTTAACTTTTTCATGCCCTCAAAAATCAGTGTGTCATGAATCAAGGTTGGATTATTACAGTCGACTTTAACCTATGTTTGATTTCTGGAAAAATTCAAGTCATATGAATGAAATATTTTGCAGAGAGAAACAGAGAATGATAATAAACAAAATAAAACTCTATTACCTAATTCTGCTCCCTACAAACGTTTTGGTTGAACAAACTTGTATTCGGTGGGTAGAGGTGGTAATTATATCCATTTATAACTTTTTTAGAGATCAATTGCCCTAACACCAAACTGATATTTTCACACTCGACGCGCGTTTCGCCAACAAAGTTAGCATCCTTAGGAGAAGATCAAGAAGATGATCAATTTTCTTTTCCTGAGGATGCTAACTTTGTTGGCGAAACATGCGTCGAGTGCAAAAATATCAGTTTGGTGTTAGGGCAATTGATCTCTAAAAAAGTTATTCAACTTTCACACCAAAGGTTCCAACCTCATCGTTATATCCATTTATATTTATGTTACTATAATCTACAACAAACCTGATATGTCGATTCTCTGCCACGATCTCTTTCCGCATCTGAAACCCTTGGCCTTGGTTTTGTCTCCCACTCAGTTTCTGGGGTGTGATGATAACTCCTGGGATCTTTTGGTACATCAGGATAATACTCAAAATCTTGGACGTATTGTTCTGGTGGATTATAAGCCTGATAGGGAGCAGCAGGTTGGGCACTGTATTCTACGGGGACAGTCGTAATAACTTCTGGTTGCCATTCTGTTTCAACAGGTGGAACCACGCATATTTGCTGAGCGTCAGCAATGGTGTTTGGTTGGGTTGGGAGGATTGGGTTCTCTACTGGCTGTATTATCGGTTCTGTTATGTTGTTTGTAAGAGTACCATATACTGCCAGAGTAATCGTGGTATACCATCCTGAAAAAGCCAAGAGATATGTCAGATGTGCATTAAATTAACCTTCTTGTATAATTCTACTTGAGGTATCTGGGTAAATTTTCATAATAAATACCAGCTGATTTCTTCTTTTATTAGTTTATCTTACGGCTACTTTTCAAATACATTGATATACTTATGAATATCAACCAAAAGTTATTAAAATACTTGACACAACTTACCTTTAAGAACCAATCCGTCTGTAGGTATTTTTCGTACAGTTTCTTCAGGAGTGCATTCGAGGTTGATGCAGCCATTCTGATCATATTTGAATCCCCCTAAAGTTTCGAAAGAACTTGCACCTGGTTTACCTAAATCATTCACGAAAAACTCAATATCGAACTGACTTGGATTTGTTGCTCCTAATCGAACACCTCCTGGAAAATCCGCCTGAACTCTAGCTCCTAGAGGTATTATTCTCACCTCAGTTACATAAACAGGTTTGGGAAACTGCACCAAGTCTAAATTAATTTCCTAAAATGAAATAATTTAAAAATGGTATCATTAAAATTTCATTTTTTGACTTACCTCGGTATTATCGTGAGCAAATGTATCGAAAAACAATAGTTCAATAATTTGTTCGGACATGGTTATATACTTTATATCGAGTTTGAACCATTTATACGATTAACACTCGACTTGACAAAACTTACCAAAAATAAACAAATACAAACATTTGATCTGTTAAGATTTTCAGGTTAGGTTAGGATTCGAAGAGTGTGACATCTAGATTTTCACTTCGAACGTTAAACTCAAGGACAATATAGCCAAAAGGGACAATACTGACAACCTAAACAAAAATATTAGTTTTTTATTTATTTCAATTTCAATTCATACAAATATAAATGTGAGCTCTCTATAATCGATAGTAGATTTAAAAAAATATTGTTGAGCAGGGCCAATAATGGAGGAGGCAGTGGTAGTGGATGCTCGTTTTTCTGTATTGAATGTACATCTATGAAGTAACTCATATGTGTAAACTGAACTTACCAAATCGTGACAGCCATCTTGATTTCGGTCAGGTTGGAGCCTGGGTCCCTTACTGTTTGGACTGATACGTACCAAATCTGAAGTGAGGTCCCCTTTTATTCACTCCTCTATCCAGGCCGGGTGGTTCAGATAACCACGTAAAGGGGGTCATGTATGTGAAAAAAACCAAAAGGCCTTCCGAAGAAGGGGCAAACTTAAAAAATTTTGATGTTTTTAAATAAACAAAAAATGAGTGAAAAAACTAGGGGGTATCTCGAGCAAGACTGCTGCAATACAATACAAGACAACTCAAATCTACTGATAACTCAAAGCTAACAATCGAAAAAAGTATAGGTTTCATAATTTCTTATCATCTCCTTCCTCTTCTCTTTTTTTTGTAATCTTTTCTTATCATCTCTTTCAGTTTAACATACGACAAACTCCACAGAAATATCGTACAAATATTATTGCATAAGTATAAATGCATATTATGAAATATTGGTTCTCTCTTTCATTTAAAAAATCCGACCGTATAATGAATGCTATTATTGTAGTAAAAATATCGACTAATATCACTAGATGAATGCTGATTAAGTGCTTATTTACATTTCATTCAGCGATTGGTCTATTGACGAAATTGAATTCACTGTCTACATGTTTTTGAAGATTATATAATTAATGAGTCTGGCAAATTTGGAAGAAAGTGTCAGAAATATTGGAAAAAACTGTTCTGTTTTATAGAATATTTTTTGTACAGATTTTATTGTACAAAACTATCTAAATGAATGAAATCACCTTGTCTTGAACCTCATTATTTTTTTCCAAAACCCCTCTATTATATTACCCCTAATAAAAATTTAATTGGCGTATCTGCCTCTTGCTACAGTCATTTAAAATTTAAACTGGAAATATGGCAGCGTTGGGTATTTGATTATATAGTTGAACTTTCTCTTCCTTGTAACCTATGTCAAAGAATGTGGGATTGTTATCTTGTTGTCTCTTTGTACCTATTTTAATTTCATCCCAAACCGGAACAAAAGCATTCAAATGGAGATGAACCTCCATGACCCTAACCTTGACCGTTTAAAATACAGTCAGAAGTCCCGTAACCCAGTCGTGGAAACTAGTTGAAGATTAGAGCTGTTGTGACAGTGACCTAATAAAGAGTATGGTGGCATAGTTCCATAACCGAGTTTCTGTACAAAATTTGTTTATTGGTGTCGTGAAAAATGTTTGCGAGAGTATCTTTCTACCCCACTTTGGCCTACAATGTGATTATGGAAAAAATTTCCACTAGACAGTGGTATAATAGAATAGATGACACTGTAATTTTGGGGGCCCTGCCCTTCCCAAGTATCACGAAGGAGCTCGTAGAGAAGGAACGCGTTAAAGGTGTTGTATCAATGAATGAAGACTACGAACTGTTTTTGTCAAATGATGAAAAGTCATGGAAAACGGTTGGAGTGGAATTTTTGCAGTTAGCAACTACAGACATATTCGCTACCCCATGTCAGAGTAAGCTCGTTGAAGGTGTACGATTTATAAACAAGTTTGTGAGTCACGGTAGAGTAGAAGATGGAATATCATCGCATTCGGTTTATATACACTGCAAAGCAGGCAGGACCCGTAGCGCAACCTTGGTTGGATGTTATTTGATGTATCGTTACAAGTGGACTCCCGAAGAAGCAGTCAACTATATGAGAGAGAAGAGACCTCATATTTTGATTCACAGTAAGCAATGGGAGGCATTGCATGTGTTTCATGCTCAAAATTTAGCCAAAATAAACTTGCAATAATGTATTATCAAAAAATATTAACGATTTCGATTAGAATGAATTATTTATACCAGAATAAATTATTTATATTTTCACACCGACTTGTTAATTATTTCTAATGTAATAATATTCCCAGATGAATTAACTTTGTGGTATTTCACAATATTTGATCAATTCTTTTTATAAAACCTTGAACTTTATCAAAGATATTCCAGTAGTTTTGGAAACAATTTTTTTCATATTTTTGCTAAGTAGCTGTAAATAATTTGAGTGTTATCTTCAATGGCCAACCAATAATCCAGTTTCAGTTCCTATGGTGAAAGCTTTTAGGTCATGAGAAGGAAAATTACCTCTAAAAAAGTATATTCTATCATCTCAATTGCAAGGGAGATGTTCCAAAGAAATTGTTCTTTTTGTAGTTAAAAATCCATTAAGTTATACCTTTGGGTAAAACATTTTATTTCAATGCATTATCAAGGAAATGGATAGCTGGCATTAACATTAACCACGTATTGAACTGATAATTGATATTAATTTAAAAATACTTGTTTATACCTCTTTATAGTATATTCCTTCAGAGGTATATTTCTCTATTTCTACATCTACAGTCACTAGTCGCGACACATGGTCTGAATTAAATGTCCCGTACTTCAGCAAGGTTGCCAGGGTGTAAAAAATTCCTCAATTTTCAAGGATTTTCTGTGGTATAAGGGAATTGGTGATTCAAAATATGTGCAGATTGGTCACGCAATTTGATACATAACTTGATATTGAATTGGAGAGAGTAAACATTTCATAGATAATTTCAGAAAACTTTCTAAAACAATCACTGTTCCCAATACCATAACTGAAATACTGTTCGCGACGCTCGTTTCACTGACCAAGTCGGAGTCTTCAGGAGATGAAGGTGACTACCAAATGGTTGGTGAAACGCGCATCGAGAAGAGCATTTCACTTCTGGTGTTTGTAGAGAGTGCTTCAGTTCTGGTGTTTGGGTATAGTGCTGGTTTTGAATTTATTCTACGGCAGAAGTTCCAAGTTTACCTTTCATTTCAGATCACTACCCTTTGGATTTTTCTCACTATCCTCCACTTATCATGCAAATTCAGACTTTCCTAAGCTCAGCTGAAATTTTCAACTCAGTTTAAATGTTGTTATGCACCGTAATTTCTTAAGCCAGGCTTTCTAGTGTCTAAAATACATGTAGCAACATGTAGCAACATGTAGCAATGCCGGAACATTTATGAATTTCTTCAAGTATATCATGCTCACCCAGCACAATGGAGAGAGATAGAGAAAGAAGAATTCAATGTCAAAATCAAAGATAACTGGTCAAAATTGTGCAACTCAAGAGATATTCCATATTTCGGATACTCAATTCCGGCACATGAAAGCAAAAAACATCCTCATCATGAAAAAACACAAAGTGGAAATAGAAATACTGGAAATTGAATTAGCTAATAGGAAAAAAATGAAAAACTACGTAGATTTTTTAAGAATAACAACAAAATTTTTGGCCCCTAACTTGTTGAATAACTTTTTTAGAGATAAATTGCCCTAACACCAAACTGATATTTTTGCACTCGACGCGCGTTTCGCCAACAAAGTTAGCATCATCAGGAGAAGAAAATTTCACATCAAAGGTTCCAATCTCATCGTTATCCCTAACTTGTTGGTTGCATGTTCTTTTTCATCTCTCTTTTTAATAGTCTTTGCTTCCCTTACCCTTACGGCGCACTCACAGAACTAAGTTATAGTTCTGTGGGCGCACTAGACCAGCAGTGGTTGTATAATTGATGTTTAATGTTGTGTGTCATCTGTCATTAATTGTCATATTTTTTGAGGTTAATGATTGAATACTAAATATAAATACGGAAAACTGTATAATGACAGGACCTCTAAACGTTCTTGTAGGTCAGCAGTATATAATGATTTTCTTTTTGGTATCTTACTAAGAATTTGGGAAAACTTTCTTGTTGAATTTTTCTAGGTGGCGGAACGGGCTTCATAGGATCTGTTTTATGCAATGCACTAAAAACAAAAGGGTATGGCGTTACAGTTATTTCTCGTATGCCAGGACCTCAGAGAATCTCTTGGAATGAATTACTATCCAAAGGACTTCCCAAAGATACAACTGCGGTGGTCAACTTGGCGGGTCAAAACGTAATGGACATTTCAAGGCGGTGGACGCATGGTTTCAAACAAAATGTTTACAATTCGAGAATCAACACTACGAAGAGTCTGGCAAAATTGATTGACGAAGCCAGTGTTAAGGTATTTTTTAGAACTTGGATTTTGTTGGACAAAAAAATTATATAAGGCATTTCAAAGGTATAAATGGTTTGAAAGTTTTCCTCAACTTCAACCTAAAATGTTGGTATATATCAGAGTTTGAAGTACTCTTTTGGAGTACCACAAAGATTTGTTTTTGGAATTCTGCTACATTTAATTTATGTCACTGATTTTTCAAGAAGTTTCATTATGTTTGCCAATGATACTTAATTGGTTAATAATATGAATATTGTAGATTTAAAACTGATAGATTGGCTCATTATGGCCTATTATGAAAGAATCATTTGGTGAACCAATCATTTATTTTACCAAAGATTGCAAATGGAATCAACATATCAATGAAATATGCAGCATCTTCTAATTTAATACAAGTTTCGAAGCGTAAGTTTGAAATGTCTGTTTTGTATTTATATTTTTACTTCTCCCAGACTTGTTTTATATTATCAGTTATAATGATGAAAAACCAATCAGTATTTATTTATTCCAGCCATCGGTGTTTGTCACAATGTCAGGTGTTGGTGCTTACAAACCTGATACCTCAAAAGAATACGACGAGGATTCATGTATAGTCGAGTTTGACTTCTTCTCGAAGCTGTGCAAAGACTGGGAGCGAGCAGCAGTGTTGAAACTGGAATCACAAAGTTCATGCAGAATAGTTACTATTCGGAGCGGAGTAGTTCTTGGTAGAACTGGTGGAATGATCAAGCAGCTGTACCTGCCGTTTTATTTGGGACTGGGTGGGCCTGTAGGTGATGGCTCACAATACATGCCTTGGATTCACATCGACGATCTTATCAGTTTAATTATTTTTGCAATTCAGAAACCTACTGTTGAAGGAGTATTGAATGGAGTAGCTCCTTATCCATGTACAAATAAAGAATTTTCAAATGTAAGTAGGTAATGATTTTTGCAGGGAATAATTTAATAATAATAATTTAAAAACCAATGAAATTCATTTTGGAGTTCTGTTGTGATTCTGTTTTTTTTCAATCATCGTAGTTGTAGTCTTACTATTAATAGAGTAAAGTTATAGTATTAGAAAATAAAAATTTAGAAATAAAATCTCCAAACACTTATCTCTCCCAAGATACTTATACAGTAGCTTCCAGTAAATGCATGCCAGGAAACAACTACTTCCCCTGCTAATACCACGCGTGACATGAGAGTTCATACCACAAAACCGATCTGTAGGTGATATAATTGCATAAATGTATATCAGATATAATTCAATGTCCAGTGTGGTATTAACCGGGGAAGTAGTTGTTATAATCAATACTGTTTCTAAGATATATAGTGGAGTTTAAATTTTATGGGATTCAAATAGTGGCTTACATTAAATTTAGCTTCACACATATATCTGAACTGAATGCCCATGCTTATTGGGGCATATCTAAATAAAATTTGTAGTTGTTATTACTAAATCATAATTATAAGTAATTCATCACACTAATGTGTGACGAATGTATTATTATTAATTTTCTTTTTGGACAATAAATTTTCATTTGCAGAGATATACTGAAATGTCCCTGTCACATAATTCGGTGAGGCCTTCTTTTTGTACAATTCTGTTATTTTTCAGGCCTTCGGGAAAGCTCTACATCGCCCTGCCTTCTTTCCTCTTCCAAGCTTTCTACTTAATTTATTGCTGAACAAAGAAAGAGCTGTTATGATGACCGAAGGGCAGAAAGTGCTTCCTAAAAAAACTATTGCTTCAGGTTTCAAGTACCAATATCCAGACATAGAAAGGGCATGTAAAGATATAGTCAGTCATTAGCGTCTTAGAAACGAGCAATGTTTTCATGGAGTTCAATATTGATAGAAAAGTGAGTATACTGATTGTGTGACCATATTCTCGTAAGTTATTTGTCAGGTCATTAATAAATACAGCTAGTAATGGATTCCTGACATTGAAATATGTGGAAAAGAAAAAAAATTATAGAAATTATAGAATATGAAAATAGAGCTATAACTGTGTAACTGAAACCAACTAGGGTTAATTTATCCATTAGAAGGATTCCACATTGATAATTTGTATATCTGAAGAGAAAGTAGGGTTGTAACGTGACATTACTCCTAAAAGGTTCCAAGTTTCGTTATATAACTTTATTTCACACGCCGTTAGCTAGGCCGGGACAGACAGTACATTTGCCTAATAGCGATTCATTTAGTTGATACATCGTAAGGGAGTAAGTGCAAAAAAACGGTATTTCACACGCCGGTAACTAGGCAGGAGCAGACACTACATTTGCCTAATAGCGATTCATTTTGTTGATAAATCAGCAAGGGAGTAAGTGCCAAAAAAATGAAAATATAAAATAACCTCTCTTGGCTGGAATGTCAACAAACAAATAAAGCTTTGATAGATGTAGAAAAAATGTAATGAAACACTTGTATTGAGTTGTTTAGAAAGTTTTTTCCGTTTTTATGATTCTACTTTCAACTATAATATTTCAGTAAATACTTATTCAATTCAATCGGAATAAGCGAAACAAGTTGATTAATTCCGTCAACATGAAAATTTTGTGCTTGGGATTCGGTGAAGTCGAATCCCAAATGCTAGCGCTTTGGTTCAATTTGAATTCTTTGAGAACAATTGACCGAAAATCGCATCATATAGTATTAAGCTGAAATGAGGCACAGTAAATAAATATTTATCGAGATACGGAGCAACAAAAACACAAGACATTAAAACTTTTGAAACAAGCTAGTTGTTATCTGGAATACTCTTGGTAAATTGTTCAAATTTGATTTTCAGGTATACTGTGATGTCTGGAAATGTATGTAGAGATGCCTAAAGCTAAGCCTGCACAAACTTGGGACTGATGTACAAAAAAAGTATATATTAGTTGATTCATTATATTCAGATTATTATAAAAATATATTTTTTGTTTGCAAGATGCAGTATCAGTTGAGCATGACCTAGTAGACAACACCCAACTACAGGAAAAAAATAATTAGAAAATGTTACACAGCCGGGAAGTTGCCTTTGTATGTACTCACTTGTGTTGTGGTGTAGGCTTTACGTAAAAAAACTCGTATGATCAACCGAACACAAGTGCTGTTCATAGTTTTCCCAAATCCACAAAAAATCATTAAAAACGTTTTCGCATTTTGAACCAAATGCATGAATACTAGATGAGAAACTAGATATCCCACTAGGCAAATAAAATCGCATTCTCATCACAAAACAGGAAACCTGCACTAATCTATGCTTGTCCACTTCTTACTTACAAAACATCTGTTTAGAAAAACTATTTGAAAACCCATTCATATGAAACTCGGGAGATTTGCTGTTCAATTTGAACGAATGGGATTTTCAAATCTACTATGGCTGATGACCCCTCAAAGCGAAGTTAGTTGTATATAAATTTGAATTAGTTGAAACAGAATGAATCAGCATTACCTATTCAAAATATGGGGCGATTCTGCTATAATCGTCGTAAAAGCTTGTTGTAAGTTTTTCACCCGTAACGTCACACCTGGTAGGAGCATTGTAACACCTCTGCTGCATGTGTGAGGACTAAGTCTAAGATGGTGAAGGAGAAAAAGCACATTATTAAAAATCTGTCATATATTGAACTATTAAAATACACTTGGTCGAATATAATACATAATATCTACATAAATACGATTCCCTATAAACTTCACAAACACAACGTATCTTATAAAATTTCATTAAATTATACCTCTTCTGCGTTTCTATTCAATAAATATTCAACTTTGTTACCAATCAACTTGCACTATCAAAAGCCTCTTTAAATATTTAACAATTAATATTTCTCTATACGGTTGCCATATAATATTCAAACACCTACACATACATTCGATACAAATACTATGTATGAACTAGTATAACGGTAGGGCTGGGACATGACCAAGGGTGAACTGCCACGTTGATACTGAATTACCCTGTGGATACACTACTGATGGAAATGTTTATGATGAGCATTTTTGCCTTTTTGAACTTTTTGGGAGAATCAAATACTGGTAGTACTGAGATCTAGTGGTATTTACCACATCAAAATGCTGAGGCACGTGACCACCCTTGATTATTAAATATACCTTGTGCGGTATATGTACAAAATGTTCTCAAAATCTTTGTTCGTGTTGGGAAAAAACTCTAATAATATTCCCAATATCTTGTTATGAAATTTGATATGACACACTGAATCAAAATGAATATTTAATTTTTATAATTTGATATTGAGAAATATACACTCACCGGCAGATTTTAAGGAATGGAATATATTTTAATGTCTCATAGGATCAGTTAACAAAAAAAATCAGCAAAAGGTTATTCCACAAAAAACTATGTCCACGGTTGTATCAACATTTTCAAATGAAGAACTTGAAATCAGTGAAGCTTCAAATTGTGTCTGATAGCAGCAGGTATTCATGTGTAAAGCCTGGTGCACGTTTATCTGAAGAAGATTTTATAAGAATTGTAACCTTGCAAGAGCAAGCAACCTAATGGAATATAACAAGAGAACTAGGTTTTATCCAGAGCACGGTTTCTAGGGTAATCCCGAGGTTCACAGAACGTGGTTGGAGATGATAGACAACACAATGTCAGGATCGAACACTGGCTGTGCAAAACGTTCTGGATGGATTGGCCACCGAACTCACCAGACATGAATCCGATAGAGGATGTTTGGAGCTACATTTTGAGGAGGTTGCATACCAGAAATGATCCACCTGACAGATTAGAAATGCTATTTTGGAAGAGTGGAACAATGCTCCTCAGCATGTTATCAACAACCTTATCGACAGCATGGGCGGAAGAGTGGAAGCCTTCAGAAGGGCTAGTGGAGGCAGTACATCCTATTGAAGAAAGTGGAACAACTATTTGTACACTTTTCATTCATTTGGAACTCGTGTCAGTTTCTTTCGTTTTATGGATTCTCAGAATAATATAATTTTTGTCTTCTCAAATAAATTATTGAAAAATACAATATCGTTTGTTTGTTACATTTATCGACGCCTATTCATTATAGATAATTTTAAAAAGAAACTGAAATTTCAGTAATACATACTAATGCACTTATTACCCCTGTTAGTGTATTTTATTCTGGTACGAAAATAGGGATGGAGAGTTTAGTATATTATTGATAGTGAAGCCAGATGGCTTAGTTTGATAGATTTTCATTTGTGATAAGTCGTAATCAATTGGTACAAATTAGTGGCCAAATAGAGAAGGAGAAAATAAATACTTGGAAGTAAAATCTCAAAATATTCATCTCTACATAGTGGGTTCTGGTAAATGCCTGCCGGAAAACAACTACTTCCTTGGCTAATACCACGCTGGATATTGAATTATATCCGACAGACATTATGCATAGCGTCAACAGAATCCCGTTTATAAAGGTGGCCATTTGTGTCAGAGTTATTCAACAAATAATTTTCTAGCCGAGCTAGGCGTCGAATGAAAGTGTTGTGTTGGATGTGGAGAAAGTGTTTTCTCAGGATGGAAGTGATTTCCTTTTCCTTGGACTGGAACCCTCCTAGAGACTGGAAAAATCACAAGAAAAATTTTGACGATGAATACTATAAAGATACTATGGGAGGAATAAGCCAAATCACGACAAACTCCAAGTAGAGTTGGACAACTTTGATTTCTGATAGTGATAACCTGACACAAATTGAAGAAAATAACGAGTCAGGGAAGGCCTCTGTCTTTGAATGATTTCAAAAATAGAATATCATCAGATTTGCACTGCCATCAACTACCACTATGTAGACATTTCGTTATTCATATTCAAATTTCCTATTTCATTCAAAATATTCAAATATCATCAGCCATGTCAAACTGCTTGGGAATTAATCCACCGAGTTTCAATTCGAGTTGAGAACATTCCGTCTATATGCCACACATATGTGAATATGTACAGTAATTATATATTTGGGACGATGCAAGGATATTACCTCTGATCAACTGGAAAAATCCACATGTAGATACATATAAATGAAAGAGATGGAAGTTCTATGTCGATTACTGAAACTTCAATATATGGACTTAACTTGGCGTTTTCTGGCGCTCATGTATTCAAAACGTATTCGTTTGTGATTCAAATACATTCATTCTGGCGTTGAACGATGACATCACATCAACTATGATCTGAAACGCATTCATGATTCAAAACTAGCGTGAGGTTGATTTTGAAACGGAATTTGACATTACCTACGTTACGTCAGTTGTCAGTTTCTGCTTTATTTTGATTCTAATCTCAGAGTAACAAAAGACAATAAAGAGGCCTTTTGCATCCTTATATTGAAGGCAGCATAACTTTCTTTGTTTACGGAAAGTAAGTTGGACCTTAAAACAGTGGCGGTTGGTTTAGTTGATAACCGGAGGATAGTATATATTTATAAAATAAATCATTTCAGGTGAAAATGTATTCTGTTCAAATAGTTCCTACAGGAAATCT
>WOGL01000480.1:0-14591 GCA_015342145.1 Leptinotarsa rubiginosa | reverse complement strand
GGTGACCACCATTACCTTTATGTTGGTGTAATGGGAGTCATAGCTGTTTTTTCAATTTTATAATATCCAAAGTTGATTGCCAGAGTGGCTGATACTAATTATTTCTAATGATAGTTAATTAAGTATACGATGTTTAAAGGCGGTTGCAATAAATAGTTTGTTTATGATTACACTTTTATTCGAGTTCTCACTTAAGTGACCCCATTACCCTCTTTTACCCTATGTCAGTCATAGTCAGTTATACCCAGCAATCTAACTCAGCGCGATGAAGAAACGAGAAAGTCCATCAAGAACATCAGTTCCATATCAGGGCGACTTAGGAGAATGCAGTAATATCAACCTCTTTCCAAGACCTCGTAGCTATCCTCTTGTACCCAAGAAGTCTCTCAAAGTGTGAAATAGTGACAGTAGACACTTCCAGTTTAATTTTAATTTAAATCTAGTTTTGATCAACACCCAGTCAAAACTCTTAATCGCCGGGATGTTGGATACCTATCTATATCATAGATTGTTGTGTATACGTAAAGGGTCAACTTCGTAATCTTAAGTCTGTATTTCATTCTATCTTCATTATCTGTCGTTCATATATCAATATTTGATCCCATAGTTAATAGCTTTACATTCTTATCTGAAGGTTCAAGGATTTATGTATTTAATCTCAATTGAACCCAATTGTGTTATCAAAACTTGTTTTATGTATTTGAACTCGACTGAAAACAATAATATTAAAACATATAAAATCAGAATATTCCTTTGTAACAGGGAATCACACTCACACAGCACTACAGTTCACTTTTTGTCGTATATCGAAGTCTGTAAAGTATCAATGTGTAAATGAAGTTTAGTTAACCCGATCCGCAGAATAAGTTCTTTGTTCCTCAAGTATTCGGTTCACAACAAAAATAGAAACTCCGGCTTCCATATATTGTCTCTCTTGGATAATTTTTTCATCGTAAAACAATATCGGAGTATTTAACTACATATCTCATTTTCGAAAATTTGCTATAATCAAGAAATCATAAAAAAACATCTGCATAAACAATCAAGAAAGGAAGTAGGTACCTTTGACCAAAATTGTTCAAGTGTAGTTTTCCTGAAAGAGAATGAAAATCAATAACAATACTACAATAACAATAAAACAAATACTCATGTTTCCCTGAAAGAGAATGAAAAACAATAACAATAAAACAAAACTACAATAACAATAAAACAAATATTCATGTATTCTCAAATAATCCTGTAAGAAAATATTTTCCTCGAATGTTGGCTTGTAAAATGAAAATCAAAACACATCCCAGCTATATCACCTTTGTAAACACGGAATATTTAAAATAATTTTGTAAAATTATAAACTCCGATATTTTATTTATTAAACTGCCCGAAGTCTTTCCTTTATTTGGAAAACATAATTGCTGCATTCCAACTGATATACCGATTAAGGAAGAAATTTAAAGTGAGGCTTTAGAATGAAAATGAAAAAAAAGTGCTAGAAAAAAAAATTCTAGCAAGAAAATTTAGACTTCTGAAACGATCAAAAAATTTATATTTTCTGAAGACTTTGAGAGTAATATCCTCATCTGACGATTTAACATCTGAGGACAAAGTCCCATTAAATGCTGGTTTAGAGGTAAAACAACGTGAAGTGCCAACCACTAAATTACCATCTTTGAAGGGAAAATAGCTAAGAAAAATCAGCAGAAAAGATACAATTCAAACCAAAGAAAAATATTTCTTCCAAAAAGAAAACTTTTAAGAACCAAACAAGATTACAGATGAAGAAAAGAATAAAGCCAAATCCAAGGACAATACCGAAAATGAATACATGACCAAAAAAATTGTGACAAAGAAAATCCTCTCTGCTTTTACTGATGTCGATTTCTACGGCAGTAAGGCCGGTGAAGAGTCGATTCGGTGCTATTCCAGAGATGGGTCCAAGAAGCTTGGAGCGGATCCGACGAAGCTTGCGGCGGATCCGAAGCGAGAGCAACTCAGATAATGATGCTAATAATAATAATAATAATCATTTACTATTTGCAATACATAACGTATATGTGGTAAGTCAAAAAACAAACACACGTTTTACAGTATGTCAATTAATGAAATATCAAATTAAAATTGGAACCATCCCATTTTATAACCACTATGAATAACACTTCAGATAGATACTTTCTCAACATGCGACATTCTACTTATACAAGAAAATTTATTTTCTCCTCAGTGTTCATAGTATTATGAATAAAGTATAGTTTGTTACATCATAATTTTCAGTATTCAGTGGCAGTGTACTCAAGTTTTCTTGTTACAGCCTTCCAAATGTTGTTTGTTTCTGTTTTGATTTTGATACTGGTTGAAAAATAAACCTGCTCAGAAAAAAACCCAAACTGATTTATTTTATTTCTATAACTAAATGCACCTCAAGTTACTGTACTCATTGTGAGTAAAAAACTTGAAATTATTTCTGTTTTTGCCATATGGAAATAAGAGAAATATTTTCTTTTGTGAAACAGCGGCAGTCCAATATTTTTTTTAGTGAAATGGCAGAAGTCGTGTCTTTAAGACCGTCTTGTTGATGAATGTGTACTGAACCCCCTCAAGGTATATTTGAATATAGGGGTTGTTCCAGAAAACTTGTTCAATATAAAATTTTCATATCAGATACAATTCCGTTTCAAGCTCTTCCTGTTGATACTAAAAGTAAAAATGTGCATAACACCCACAAATTTCAATACTTGTTCAATGCTTATCTAAAGTTTCAATTTCAACAAAACGAAAAAATGTTTATAAGCCTGAGGAACCTCTATAACACTTCACACCATAAACTATGGAATGATGGACTACATGTTACCTTACAATTCTGGGAATATGAACAAGTCGTGCAAGCAAAACTTTTTGTGAATCAAAACAACATAACATAAAGCAAAAAAATAATTCAACCACTTCAGTCGGAAAATAATGAAAGAGTTTCATTCCTCAAATTTTCCTCATATTCCGAACTATTTTGAAGATCGCACCAAAGAGGAGTAACAATAAATCGATTTCCAAGCTTGAGGTTGACATCTAGTCCCGACTACAAAGTAAATATTGGAGTAGATACTGAAGTAATGAAGTATTGAAATACCAGTTCAACAAAAAAATTCCATATATTATCTCCCTTGGAATAGTTTTTCATCGAAAAACAATGTCGGAGTGTCTAACTACATGTAACTCATTTCAGAAAATGTGCTATCATCAGAAGATAATGAAAATTAACTCTGCATAAACATTCGAAAAAGAAAGCACCAATAACCAAAACTGTTCAAGTGTGAGGTTTTCCTGAAAGAAAATAAAAAACATCTAAAAACCCAGTAACAATAAAAGAAGAACCATTGAACAAATTTGTTCAAGTGTAAGGTTTTCCTGAAAGAGAATAAAAACAATAATAATAAAACAATATCGCTGTAATAATAAAACAAATATTCCTGTATCTTCGAATACACCTGTAAGAAAATATTTTCCTCAAATTTTGGACCTTTAAAATGAAAATCAAAACAATTCCCAGCTATATTACCTTTGTAAAAATGTGAACATGAAATATCAAAAATAATTGAAGAGGTGAGTGCATGAAGGGGTTATGTACCAAAATGTAAAATTTCCGGCTTTCAGAGGGAATAAAGGAGTTATGTGTTATACTTTTTTCTGCGCTGAGTCCTGCTCTGTAGAACCTGTATTAGCAGAGATCCTAGAGCATGAAAGAGGTATGTTTTTAGAGCATTCGTAGTTTGCAGGGGATGAAGGGGATATGTAACATAAAAAAGCACATACTTCTAGTATGCACAAGTAACAAGTGTTTTTCCTAGTGAAAGAAGGTGTTATGTTACAATAAATCGCACATACCTCCTCCATGAATTCATTCAATTATTCTAATATACTTTCCTCTCAGTGAATAAAGGGGTTATGATACACAAACACCACACATACCCCCTTCATGCATTAAAAGGTAAGACAGATGAATATTAAGAAAGAATGTATGTGTCAAAATATTGAACATAACCCCTTTATGCGCTATGAATTGCAATATTGTACTAAAGAGAAATAGGCATGTGTGAATCATACCTCCTTCATGCACCAGTCAGCTGCTGATAACCCAATAAACTAGTAACATGATGCTTGTTTAGTGTTGCTAAAAATTTGTGATTTTCATTGGTAGTTTCATATAAAGTTGGTGTTAATATTGTTATAATGGCTACAAGAGGCCAACGTATGTTAAACCTCGTTTTGTCATCTACTATTAACACTGAAAATGAAATAAATGTTGCAAGTAACAGTAATGAACCAGATCCTAACCTACAAAATCAGAAATCAGTAAGATTGGAAGTAGAAACAAACAATAATATTCAGCAAATAGGTAAGTACAAGTTTTATTCATTACAATATTTCATTGAATAATGATCAAATACTTTACTATGATAGGCTACAGTGAAACGATCCTTTTTCGCAGCTTAGGCCTACCTAGTTTCGTGTTATGCCGCTAAAAATATCTTAAGCCAATTTTTACTATTTTCAAGTGACGATTATAGACAGAAGTTTAGACATAAACGTGTTTTTTTTCAGAAATAGTGACACCATCCACATCATTGCCTACAAATGAAGGAGATTCACGTATCACGAAAAAATCAGAAAAGAGGTCATTTCCAAAGAGGAAAACGACGAGAAATGTTGACAACTACAGGAAACTACGTAAGACTATTACTTTACTTTCCTTCAATACTAGTATGTGAAATAATAGTGTACAATATAAGTTGAAATGAAATTTGGTTAAAGGGATTAGCGGTCCCTGAAAACAACGTTCAGGTGAGAAAAGTGGGGAAAGCGAATTTTCCAAATGTTATTAAACTTTTAATCGTGATTTTTTTTGTGGTCCTCCATCACGAAAAATGGACTATCTTTTTTGAGTTGATTGAAAACTGTTCAATATTTCAAAGTCTTACAAGAAAAAAAATATCCCATTACAGAAAATGCAAGATCTTCATGTGTTTTGCTACCATAATAAAAACATGTGCACTCTTTTTCGTCTGTTGTAGATAGAGGAGACGATTCTGAAGAAAGCGACACTCTTTTTGGTGATCCTTCCAGCGATGAATATAGCCCGGATGATAACGATCTTGATGAATCAGATTACGAGGACTCTGACAACCAACCGAAAAAACAAAAAATTCAAAAAAAAGTGGTGCGACAATCAGAAAATGAAGTTTGTACCAGACAATGTGACACTGATGCAATTGATGATCAAGTCGATGTAGTCCAAAGTGGAGATGGAGATCTTCTAATGGCTAATGAAAATTTTATAAATTCTGAGGAGCCGCAAATTCACACTGTAAAGCGAAAGAAGAAAATATTTTCTCCGAAACTCAAAGTAACTAAAAAAAGGAAAAGAAATCCTAATGAGTGGAAGAAAATCAAACGAATCTTAAACAGAGAAAGAGGCGAGTCCTACATAAACTCGAAAGGTGACCTCAAACCAGCTAAAAGCGTCTTTGTAGGGAACCTGTGTCCTGACAAATGTCGCTTGAAATGCTCAGAAGTTTTCACCTTGGAAGAAAGGGAACAAATCTTTTCGTCATTTTACAAACTAGACATTAATGCTAAGAACTCTTTACTATTTAGTTCAATGCAAAGAAGCATTCCACAAAGGAAGCGAACTGGTGCAGTCAATCATAAAACTGCGACATTCAAGTATACTGTAACTGTCGGGGGAAAACAAACAACTGTTTGTAAAAGGGCCTTTGTCAAACTATATAATATAGGCACAAAAAAGGTTGAATTAATCCAAGCCTCTATAAAGAGTGGTTTGGGAGCTCCTGCACCTGACAGACGGGGAAAACACAAGACCAGACCAAACAAAACACCAGATAATGTAGCGGCTTATATCATTCAGCATATCTCTAGTTTTCCTGCCGAGGAATCGCACTACTCAAGGAATAAGAATATTCACAAGAAATACCTTCCTCCATTACTTTCAATTCCAATAATGCACAAGCTATACCTCGAAAAGTGTTTAGCGGATAAGGTAGATGAACAGTTTCAAGTTAAAGAGTGCACTTATCGCTTCATTTTTAACAATGAATTTAACTTGTCTTTTGGACACCCTCAGAGCGATACCTGCAGTACGTGCGATTCAGGTGTTGCTAATGAAGAACATGTGGAGACCTATAAGTTGGCTTTCGAATCTCAAAAAGCAGACAGAGAAGAGGCCAGAAATTCATCCAATACTGTGTACATGACATTGGATCTGCAACAAACAATGCCTCTACCTAGACTTAGTACTTCTAAGGCATTCTATCTACGCCAGATGTGGTTTTACAATTTGGGATTGCATATCATAGCTAAGGATATTGATAGAACAATATGTTGCACATGGACTGAAAATCAAGCAGGCAAAGGTAGTAATGAAATTGTTAGTAGTCTTCTTAGAGCAATAGAAGTCGAAACTAATTTCAAAGAAAAGGATCACTTGATACTCTGGACTGATTCCTGCTCAGGGCAGAACAAGAACTTTTTGATGGTGTGTATTAATCAATACCTTGTTGGAAAAGGATATTTCAAGACGATTGATCACAAGTTCCCAGAGGTTGGTCATTCTTACCTAGATTCCGATAGAGATTTCGGGCGAATCGAAAAACGTTTGAGAAAACATCAAAATATTTACACTCCAGATCAGTATCGCGAAGTTATAGTATCTTCTAATAGAAAAAATATGGTGATTGATATGAAGGATCATTTCAGGGACACAGAAGATTTATCAAAAAGAATGAAGATTTTCAACAAGAAAAAAGATCTCTTAAAAGAAAAGGTCTGTTTCAGAGATGGCATCAAATGGTTTCGAACAGAATCTTTTGGATCATATCTCTTCAAAGAAACTTATGACGCCCACACACCCTTCAAAATGGTCATTCTTCACAAACAACCCAGAGATGACGATCCACCATCACTCCCGAATGATTTCGTCATCCCCAGGATCTTCAGAAAATTCAACTCAATGACAAAAGAGAAAATACAAAACTTGAAAGAACAGCTCTGTTTTGTTCCAGATCAACATAAATGGTTCTATGAACAAGTGTTGAATGAACAAGATGGAAACGTAGAATAATAAGTTTGTTGAAAAGTGCTATGGTTTAGGAAGAAAGTGACAAGAGACTTGTGTCACTTTACGTTTTGATATTTCCAATGAAATGTGTTCTCTATTATACTTTGTTAAAATATGCATAACAAATACATTTTTCTGAACAGTTATCTAGTACTTATTTTTTCCTAACTACTAATCACATCACCCATAAGATAGCTAAAAATGTACATCTGCGTAAATGTATGAAGGAGGTGAGTGAACATACCTGTCTTTACAAGAATAAAAATAAATGAAAAATAAAATTTCCTTGTGAATAAAGGAGGTATGTACAAATTCTTTTTTATTTATACTTCAATAAGCAAATATTTAAGTTGATCACCATGCCAACATAATTTTATACTATTTAGGAGTACAATAATGTAATTTAGAGCAAAAATGTACATAACACAAAAAAGTTCCAGCCCTTGAACTTTGGGACTATTTATCTCAGAAAGACCTTTTTGTAACATAACCCCTTCATGAACTCACCTCTTCAATTCAGAAGTGTGTTTCTTGTTTTATGAATATGACATAGAGACAGGCTAATATGAGGACATTCAATTCTGCAAATGGAAGTTGGCGGGAAGATATTTCTGAAGCTCTTATTGGCCTTTTTTATGCTAGAGACTTTATGCTGCAATACATGAATGTAAACTAAATTTCTGCAAAAGTGCCTGACCACGCAGTACCAGTACTGATGGAGTGGGCTTTTCCTCCTCCTTTCAGCCATTCTTTTTGGATGCTGCCCCGATTTGTCAATGGTACATGGCCCACAATGACTGGTCGTCAAAAGTAGAAGGCTTCAGTGTTTTACTTTATTGGAGTGAAATGGGACGGCTGGCTAAGTGGGTATAATCTAATTGGTCTTTTAGTTAGCTCATCTTTTTGCCCAGTTTCTTATTTACTTCTGGTGATGTCAAGCGAGCTGTTTACTGGACTTGTCAGGAGCGGGCATTTTGCTTAATTGTCATGGGCTTTTGGCGGTATAATTGATAAAAAATGACTCATTTGTTGCAAATTTAATGGACCACACCGTATATTAGTTCATAAAAAATTACCAAAGCTGAAAAACATTCATGAATTTGAGAATTTTCGAAGAATAAATTGAATGATTTTCACATATTCAAGAGGAAGATCTTCCTCCTGACGATGATCACTTGGTGATCGAAACACATGTCGAGGTGTTAAAATAACGGTTTGGTGTTGTGAAGAAAGCCCAGTAATATATATTTCCTTTGGTTAAAGAGTAATGAGAAATCATTTAAGTCTCACAAAGAACGAGCGATAATGCCACCTGAGATGATGGCAAAACGTCTAACTTTGAAGAATATACAATACACCCAGAAAAGCAACTAGTTTATGGTATATATATAAACTAATCTAAAAATATTCAAGTATCATTAAATCAGCATCCGTAATAGATAAAAATTCGCTCGAATCAGCAGTTGAAATCAAGCAACTATGGTGTTCTGTGAAAAATAAAAAAGTTGAAAATCTCTATTTGAGAGGTAAAAATGTTGAAATCAAAGTCGAACTGAATCTTGTTTATGGCGAGATTGCACCTTAATTAACAATAGTGGAATCGGAAAGCTGAAAGTGTTCATGATTAAAAAAGAGAGTCATGATGAACATCGCTACACCAGAATATGCTTGATATGATCATGATAGACCGTCGAGACGATGAATGAGAAAATGAATAAAAACAATGCACTTTCTGATTTAGGTTAGATTAAAGTTTGATGTTAACAATGAAATGAAATTATTCTGAGATCATATATGAAATGCTTACGTTTGAGATGTACGGTGCCTTTGGGCAACATGCAGGGTTTGAACAGTTCTACATTCCCAAAAGCATTTCTAGGAACAATGCCATTTTCAGCAGTTGGGGGATCGTAATCCATTGTCTGCCAAGGACCGAATATTTCCAACAGTTGATCAGTAATCATTTTGTTGGAAAGCTGAAAAAAAAATGCATAATTATAAATATATGACACCTTCGGAAATTAATTGGTTGTGAGGAAATACATGTAGTCATCAACAGAAATTAACCAAACATTTGTGGTTGTATGCATTGCGGGTATCTGGATTTCATGTCTAGAATAGTGGAATCCTTGTTCAAAGTCACATTATAAAATTATCTACTGATTAAATAGTAATTAGTGATAAACATATGTTGAGTAAAAAAATACATTCAATAATCCTTCGAAAAATTCATTTCTCCCAAATATTTCTAAATATCTATTTTCTTGTTCGTTTCTATCTCTCCTCGATACAGTCTTCAGACACGGTTTGCTCTCTGTTAGAGTATTGGTACATGGGATGTCTCTTTCCACTTGGAAATTTGTTCACGAGATGGAGCTGGTACTAGTTAACAATTTTTGTCTTAGACGAAAGTTTCATACATGCAGTTGAGCCACATTGAAATTAATCGAGTCCCGGACCCTTTGCTGGCTACATAAGTAGCCATGCAAATAATTTTTTCATTTTAGAAGTGTTGAAGTATAAATAAATATTTCATGTGGAAATATTGAGTTATTCATTCTTGGCCAAGAGACCGTCTCTCATTTTGTTTAGAAATGAATAAAGTTTCATAGTACGAAGTGAGCTTGAAGACATTGTAGGCAAAGGAAATATGGTGTCACAATTTTGGTCTTTTTACTTTTCCAATAACAAATAAAAAATGAAAAACTTTATGATAATGAGTTTTTTCAATAGAATTTATCTGATATTCATTGGTAGGAAATTCATCAATGTATACAATGACCACCACTCATTACGATTGTTTTATAATAATATATAATATATTTTACCAGATTTATCTGAGAAATCTTACCCGATCATATTTTGGACGAGCCTTAACGATTTTATATGGCTTTTCACCAGGTTTAACAACCCTGGCATCTTTCAACCAAATATCTCTGGATTTACAAACAAACACACAGTTTCTTGGATAAACTGGTTCACCCCTCACATAACCCAGCGGTTGGATATCAGGGGGATATATATCTTCGAATTTGAGCAGATGCCTCCTTAGAGCATACAGCGGATGATTTTTGTACCTAGAAAAAATATTGGAAAATGAAACTGAGTCACAAATAGGAAATATGTTCTTAAAATTGTGCTCAACATCATCTCTGTCAATAAAGTTTCACGTAAAGTGTACAAACCTGACTCAGGTGTTCATTTTTCAAAGTGTTCAATCATAAATACCTATCCCAAATGATATATATCTTACATTATTACCAATATAAAAAACTGCCCTACACAGGAAATATAAGAAAAAGGTAATGTACGTAATAGGGGGAATTAAAGAACTTCACCAATTCAAATCGTCAATTTTTATAGTCGTATGAATATTCCACAAATTGGATGAAATATGAAAACTTCATTATTTATTCCCCAATCAACGTAGCTCTTTAGTTTGAGTATACAGAAAGCTGCATGCAAAGTTTCAAAAAGAAATTTTGAAAATTAAGCGTACCATTCAATTTCTGAATTGAAAATGAATTTTGAAATTGTGAAACTCTAATGGATTCTATGACTGACTTTTTTAGTTTATCAAATCATATAATGCATTATTGAATAGTTTCACAATTTTCCCGATACATTTCTGTTGAATTGTGAAATCTTCATAATGAATGGACATACTCAGATATTGCTTTTGGCATTGGCTGGTCCAGTTGTTGCCGATTTAGATCTTCATCCTCTTCTCTATCTCTAGCGGTTTTCTTGCCTATATAGGGCTTGAGAGTGTTGTCCCACCATTTAGCATCAACCCTTAACTTGCGAGTAACCGTACTGAAACTTTTACAATACCTTAGAGTGACATCTTTGAGAGTATTGTCATTGTTCCAAGCGACGATGTAAGATATTGGGTGGGTCGCTCTACTCTGAAATGCATATATTCACAACAATCTATTTCTAGAATGAAAAAAAGCTGAAGTATGAAAAAAAAAAGATGAAGTATGAAATAAGCGAAGGAAAATTTTCGAAAATCAATAAGATAGAGAATTTTTCATTGGTCATTAGCTTTTATCAGCTACTAGCTTTAAAATATAAAATAATTATTTAATATTTTTTTCTAATGATTAATTTAACAATGGGAAAGTAATCCAGTATATAATAAACACATAACGTTATTTTAACTGCTCCTAACTTTCATTCCTCTCACCCACAAACTAAACATGCTAAACCGCTGAAACTATGAACATATGTTCGAGAAGAGTGTATCAACATAAAAAAATTAAAAAACGCTTACCGAATGCACGTATCCCGCAAAATTCAAACATTCACCTTATTTTTTGAACAGATCTCGTATTTTAATGATTGTGGTTGTCTTCAATGAAAATCTTTGAAAAAGTCTTACTCACATATAATTCACGAACACAATGGACTTGTCCCTTAACAACATCAGCTGTAATCCATTTCTCTTCTGCCTCCAAGAAGACTTCTACCCAAACATTGACTCCCTTCTTTTTATTTTTTCCAGATTCATCCAAGTCGCTGTCATCTGAAATAATTTTTGCTCCAGGCCTATCCCGTTTCACGCTGACTCTTTTTTTAACCTTTGTTTTTGGAACAAAATACTCCAGATCACTATCACTGTCGTGGTGCTTCTTCTTTAAGGGCTCTGGGAAGTAGTCACTGTCAGAGCTACTCTGCTCATATTTATTTTTTCTTTTCTTTACCATTTTACTTCGATCAATATGCTTTTGTTCAGATATACGTCCTTTAATTAGATTTATTACGTCGTTTCTCACATCTAATTGTTGTTTGGGTTTTACACTCGAAACATTTGAATGCAGTTTTGAAAAGTTTAGGTTTTTCGATTTTTTTTGTGGTTCCGGTAAGAATTCATCTTCAGAACCTTCTTCTTTCATATCATTAGTTCTTGAACAGCTGGCACGTTTTCTCAGTTTGCAAGTGCTCTTAGACATTTCCAATTTACTATTATCAAGTGTTTTCAACTTTATTTTTTTAGGTTTTTTATCATCACTCTGGCCATCTAACTGCCATATATTACCCAGTTCATCTGATGAATCGTTCACTCCATCAAGCTGAGGTGGGTTTCTCATGTTCCTATTTTTTGAAAGTGACTTTCCTTTGGAATCAGGGTTAGACCTTGACCGAGTTATTACTTTTGGAACATTTGGCATAGTACCTCTGGATGCTTTTTTAGTTTCATTTATGGTTGGCAGATTAGATTTTTCGTGGGCATCCGTTTTTGAACTATTTGACATAACACATCTGGATGATTTTTTAACTTTATTTATAGTTGGCGAATCAATTTTCTCAAGGCCCCCTTTCTTTGCTGATTCTTCTTTCTTTAAGGTTGATTTTGAATTTGATATCCTGGTACTGCTAACAACACTTCTTATTTGTTTAATATTTTTTGAATCTTCGTGATTTGTTGAGGCTTTTTCCATTTGGTTTTCCTTATTTTTCACTTTTTTGACGTTTGCTTCCAATTTCACAGAAGTGCTAGGTTTCATGTTTTTATTCTCCGCCTTACGTGAAGAATCGTACTTTGAAACTTCCTTTGTGTTATCTGACTTTGCAATATTTTTTGAGACTCCTTTTTTTGTACCAAGATTTTTTTTGTCGACAACTTCTTTTGATAAGGAATGCAACTCACTAGCAGGTGGACGCAGAGGCTCGACTTGGAAGGAAAGAACAAGCCTACATTGAATTCCTAAAGCCCTCATAATCGCAACAAATATAAGAACATACATTTTTTTATCAAATGCTTCTTTTTTATTGATTTGCAGCTGTAAGGAGTTCAACAGTGTAAGATCTTTTTGCAGAGGTTTTTCGTGAATCTTGATGTTTTTTTTATACCACTGCACTATTTGCTCAAGGTAACCCAGATCTATCCTGTCAGATGGATAACATTTATCGGATGGTAAAAGTGAGAGAGCCAACCCTAAAATATGAGTATTGTTAATAGTTGAATTTAAGAAGTTTCCATGAGCTATCCAACATAGAAGATGAACCTTGTGTACATATATTTGGTTTTCTTTCCTGATACGATTAAGTCTTCTCTTCATTGCTGACAATAAATCGACCCCCTTCTTCTTCTTACAATGGTCTGGCATTTCACCCACAGTTATCTCCAAACCTGTTTTACTCGCCATTGCCTCTTTATTCTCTGGCCGATCTTTAACTTTGACTTCTTCCCAATCATCCTCTGAACTCTCAAAATCACTCGGATGTAAATCCTCTTCTTTTATATTTTCTAGAGTGATTTGTTTCGACTCACCTTTGGCTAGTAATGAGGATATGTCTGTGTTAGTCTCTTTAAGTTTTTTCTTAGCATTATATTCTTCAACTTGTTTTTTAGCCTCTTCTATTTTACGAGTATACTCTGCAAGTTGCCGGAAATTGAGTTTTGATTCGTCCACCTGCACAGGAGCTTCAATTTCTTTTGTCACTAAACCAGTTTCGTTAGCAGAGTTCTCTTTTACATCTTCCAGGTCTGAATCAGATGAATCATTCAATATAGTAACTCCAGAAAACATGTTTTTTTCAATTTTGTCGAATTCACTTTCAGTTTCTTTTCGACTGTTGAAAAATGACGAAGAAAAATCGATTTTATCTACTCTTTGCAGGTAATTCTCAATATCGCTTTCACTGGAAGATGAATCATCATTTTTTGGTTTAGTTGCAGGTTTTGTTTTTTCAATAACATTTTTTGATGTTGTCCGGAGCTTTTTCAAAGGAATATCATCTTCACTATCACTACTGCTATCATGAACTGGCTCTTTTCTAACTGATCTCCTTGTACGTCGCATTGTTCTGAAAAATATCTCAATTATTTAAGTTTGATTTTCATATAACAGTTTGAATGTTAATTTAATAAACATTTCAATAATTTTTTATAAAAACGTTATCTAGTTATTCTTTTACAAGATAAAAAGTTTGGCCATATATTAAGAATCAATTATTTTGTCTTCATTATCCCAAGAAACATTATCCCAAGTTTATGAGTAGGATTAACTAAATCAACTAAAGATACAAATTTAACGAAATAATGAAATATTGAAGAGAACATGAGTAATTAATATGAGCAGTAAACATAAGTTTCTTAATAGGTATTAAAATTTTTTTTTTTTCAATTATATATAATTGAAAAAACACCAGTAGAATAATCATTACGAGCAAACAGTCAAAGGTGAAATTATCCATATTTAATAAAAATATTTAGATGATTCTGGCTATATGAAAAACCATATAATCCTGTATTTTTAATTTATTTATTAAATACTTTTGAATGTGAGAGCAGTTTTAAATTTTTTTATTTCTTCATGAATTGTATTATATATTATAATTCCATCATGATTTCTGTCCAAAATTAAATTTGAAATTACCAACTGATAATAATTTTGTTTGTCTAGTGTTATGACTATGAATATTATTGATTTCTATGAAATGTATGTTTCAAATTTTTTAC
>WOGL01000479.1:0-14714 GCA_015342145.1 Leptinotarsa rubiginosa | reverse complement strand
ATTCGTTCTTCGTTCAGGCCAGTCTCAACTCCCTACACTGTAGGTTGATGGACTGACACCTATCAGAAAACAACTACTCCTCTGGCTAATACCACGAAGGGCGTTGGATTATATACGACAGGTGTCAGTGCAGGAATCTTAATAATAATAATAATGATAATAATAATGATAATATGTCTTTATTCGTCACAATAAGAAGTACAAATTGAATAAAATTCAAAGAAATGATAAATAGGCGGAGTTCAGCTATGATAGCTGCTTTTAAACCTAACCTCGATTGGTATGTATTTTTATTATTTTTTATAATATTCGGATATGTGAGAAATTACCAAAATATTTTGCATATGTCGTGCCCTGTCACTGTCGTGTCTTTCAACCTTTTCTCAAAGTTTCTCATTGAACTTTCTTTAATATCCGTAGGGATGGTGTTATACAACTTTGCCGCATTGTAGGAGAAACTTCGAGTAAATATTGCTATGGCATGCCTGGGAATGAGCAAAGTATGCCTATTACGAGAAGTGTCACTGTGTGATAGTGCAACTAGTCTTTCACGTAAGTAAGGCGGATATCCTGAAACAAGAATTCTATGCGTGAAACTAAGCAAATGGATTGCTCTTAGATATTTGAGTGAAAGCCAGCCAGAATTTCGAAAGGACGGACTTATGTGATCATACTTTCGGATACCGTAGGAAAATCTGATACAGCTGTATAAGCTGGAGTTGCATTACATCTAATTGTTGTAAGGCGGGTCCTTAGATACAATCGCAGTAAGCTAATCTTGAAAAAATAAGTGTTTCACAGAGACTCAACTTCAGACTTTTTGATAATTGGTGTCTACTTGGATAATGTTGTCTCAATACATTGAATGACGTTTCACACAGATGACCTACATGATTCGCGAATTTCAAGTCTGTATTTAACCACAAGCCCAGATTTTTATATTCATTCACGAAAGGAATTGTTGACACGGATCGACAATGACTCACACACAATATTCCTTTTACTTTTGGAACCAAATAACATGACCTGGGATTTCTTTGGATTGATAGTAAGATTATGTGCACAGGATACACGATGTATCCTGTGCACATAATATTAATTAATATTTTCATTAGCGAGTGTAATATCTTTGAAGCTGAATGAACTATACAATTGAGGATCATTGGCGTAGTGATGTATTTCACCAAAACTAACAAATTCATGGAAGTCACTAATATAAATTGCAAAAAAGAGCGGTCCCAGGACTGAACTTTGCGGTACACCATTTTTTTTCATTTTATTCTTTCTTCCATAAATAATACTGTTTCAAACAGTGGAAGTTCGAACCTGTAATTTTCAGTTACTTGAATGACTACTCCTCCACCAGTTCCACTTTCAACACAAAAAGACAGGATGCAAAGAAAGAATGACATCAAGGAATGCTTTTCTAGAAACGTGCAGTACTCACCATCTGGTCTGCGATGTTAAGTAAGAAACAAGAAAATTGATGTGTTATTGTTTCGGCCTACTGTATTATACGGATTTGCACATTATGCTCCAATCATCTGCAGTAACCTTGTGAAACGGTATAGGAAATATGTTCATCAATCCACCGCAAGATGTATCGAACATGAAGCGCATTGCAGAGAATTAATGACTGTTTTATTTTCAATATATTTTACAAGGTTGCTTCATATAAAAGAAGGCAGTCTAAGGTTTATATGTGTGTTGGTGGATGCAAAAAATATAACGACGCTCATAAATCCTAAGATAATAGAACGTTCACGATAAAGAGGTTGAAGAAGGTACTCATTATTTTATATAGTAGCGTAATTATCCATTCATGGTTACATGTTTGCTTGCATAAATCAATTTATTGAAATTTCAGCTGTGTTTCAACTACAGCGCTTGTAAAAAAAATTAAAGACAAATTTGAAAATTTTGATTATCACTGATCAAGTCAACCAACATATTTATGGATATTTGGATGGCTTCCACATCTAAGGCGATCATCAACATGGCTTCCGGAAACAAAGATCAAATGGCGACCTTCTATCGTATGTCACCCATATTTTTAAATAACGCAAATGAAAAACATGGAGAGTAAAGAGTTGTTGCACTTGATATTTCTGAGGCTTTTGACTATGTGCGGCTCTCCAACTTCCTGAAAGAACGTTCCCTACAAGTGGCCGTTGATATATCTCTCGAATACTTTCATCATCAACGCTGGTGTTCCTCAGGGATCCATATTGTCTCTAACCCTCTTTTTATTGTATATCAACGACTTATTGCAAAAATTCAAGAATCCAATATATTGCTTTGGTGATGACAGCACACTTGTCTCGTCATTCCACTTGGTTTCCAAGACATCGGCTATGGAAGCCCATCTTCACCGGCAGCAGGAGGTTGCATATCTCAATGAGGATCTAAAGGTTATTTGGAATTAGAGTATATAACCAAGTTCAATTCAATGCCACAAAACCCCAGACATCGGTTCTCTTCGAATGGGATATAATAATGTCAGAACAAACCCATTCCGCTTTCTGCTTCGATAAGTTTGTTGGGGGGTTGAAATGAATATCAATATATCTTGGCACAATTATGTCGCTGGAATTGCAGAGGCTACTTCTCAAAAGCTTGAAACACTGTTCAGAACCAGAAAACTGTATACACCCCAACAACTTTTGATGCTTTATAAAGCTCATATCAGATATTTTTCGGAGTATTGTTCACATGTATGGAGCTCCGCCCCCAAACATTCCCTGAAGCTGCTGGATTCTATCCAGGAAAGAGTCATCCGCCTGATTGGAGTCATTAACATCACTTGCAACCTTGACAGTCTGGAACATCGAAGAAAGGTTGGAGATTTGTCTCTCTTTTATAGATACTTTCACGGGAGATGTTCAAGTGACTTGGCACATTCAATCCCACCAAGATCGGTACATATCAGAAATTCGCGATGGACTGTGACTGCTCATCGTTTTGAGATTCACCTTGGTACACCTCGAACTTCACTGTTTAAGAACTCTTTCAATTGGAAAACTGCGTTTATGTGAAATAAACTTCCTGAGATCGTTTTTCGAAATGAATGTAATCCCTAGCGATTCAAATCCAACGTCAATCGCTACTTTCGCACAGGCACCGCTCTTAGAGCGCCTAGAAGATTTTCTTGTAGTGCTTGTGTTTTGTCTCTAAAAAAAATCCGCCCAGTTTCGAATTGATTTTGGGGAAATATCATTTCTTGGTGTTTTTTGAAGAACTACAATAATCTCTTGTCAGATCGAATATATCAGTGGTTATTTTTGAAATATTCGTCAAAAACTAGAATTGTCGAATTTCGTTTCTTGGCCCTACCGCCTCCACCACAATATATTGGAAAAAGCTCTGGTGATGATATTCTAAATCTAATGTGTAAAATTTCTTCGGATAAATATCACCATTATCAGTTATTTTCGTTCTAGTGAATTTGTAAGTATTGACAAGTTAAATTGTGAGTTTCAATAACCTAGTATTTGTGAATGATTTTATCAATTCGCAGTGACTTCCATTATAATGATTTTTTTGCTGGAATCATTTTGGCAACACTGTTTTTCACAGATCACGCGTGAATCGTGTCTTGTGTCATTGTCAAACTTGTTCAGTTTGGACTATAATTTAACCATGAATCGACTTACGAATGAACAAAGCCTCTTGCAAATTATTGAATTTTATTATCAAAATTCACGCTCGTTGAAGAAAGTGCATCGTGGAATTCTTCCAATTTGTGGGCAGTTTCGTCGGCCTACTGAGGGAGCTATTCGGAAGCTTGTGACCAAATTTCACCACCAACACGCATACGTAAGGTGAAGACCGAAGAAAATATTGCGGCTGCATCCGCCAATGTTCGTGATGACCGTGAAATGTCGATTCGCTGCCGTTCGCAGCAATTGGGCCCCTGTTACTCCACTACGTAGAATATTTTGCGAAAGGATTTGGGTGTAAAACCTTGTAAGATACAACTGGTGCAAGAATTGAAGCCACACGACCTCCCACAACGTCAAACATTTGGTGAATGGGCGCTGGCAAAGTTGGAGGAAGATCCACATTTTTATCGAATGACTGTGTTCAGCGACGAGGCTCATTTCTGGTTGAATGGATACATTTACAAGCAAAATTGCCGCATCTGGAGTGAAGACCAGCCACGAGCATTGCAAGAGCTACCTATGCATCCCGTAAAAGTCACTGTTCGGTGTGGTGGTCGGTGGCATCATCGGGCCGTACTTCTTCAAAGACGACAATGGCCTAAATGTTACTGTGAATGGCGGGCGCTACCGTGTGACGATTGACGACTTTTTGTTGTTTAAAATGGAAGAATTGGACATGCCTGACATGTGGTTTCAACAAGACGGTGCCACATGCCACACGGCATTAATTGGCCGCCTGAATCGTGTGATTTAACGCCTTTGGAGTATTTCTTTTGAGGTCATGTTGAAGCTCATGTCTACAGGGATGAACCAGCAACGACTGACGATCTGGAAGCCAATATTGAAGCATTTATACGTGAAGTACCGGTCTATATGTTAGAGAGAGTGTGCCAAAATTGGACCTTGCGCATGTGTCATTTAAGCGGAGCCGCGGTCAACATTTGCATGAAATCATCTTCAAACATTAAATTATATTGATCGTTCTGTCGATTCCAATAAAGATTTCATCAATTTTTTCAAGTTTTTTGTGTTGTTTTGAAAATCAAATCCTATACCTCTTAAAAAATCACCCGTTAGTTTCCGATTTTTTCTGCACGCCACTGAATCGATGGCGGAAAGTATGCGAAGTGCCTCGTGAATTGCGCCACCGCTGCACCCACAACTGGAGTATGCGTTTTTACGTTCGAAGTTGCTCCTAGATAATTTCGATAAGAACTGTTCTCGCTTCAATAGAGTGCTATCTGCAATCTCGAAAAATTCTTCTATTATATTGGGTGTATCGAGAAAACCGAAGTTCATCATGATTTGCTAGATACACCATAGCCTACTGTGTAGCAGCTGAACAGTTATAATATAACTAAATACGAAAACAGACAGATAACAAAAATTTTTCTCAACATTGTATTTGCAAAATACCAGTCATTTGATGATTTTCGTAAGAAAGAAGTAGTTCCAAACAGCGTTCACATCAAACTGTTCAATCGAAAATGCTTGATCTATTTGAAACATAACAAAACAATTCATTTCATATTATTCTTTTTTCATATGACTACAAAAAGGTCCAATATTTGTTCAATGTTTTAAATGAAAGTCTTAGAGGCAATGTGTTAATTGAAAAACTATTAAGACGGATACGACATTAGTCCTTATCAAATGAATACATCAGTTACCTTCAGCATTTCATACACATTATAATTGGCCTTTACATCAATTAACATCATTGGGAGTGAGTGAAAGTGATGATATTTGTCCCTACGAAGTGGTCATCTATAGGTTCGACAGAAGACCTAATCCCCGTATATAAATGATAAACGGTACTCTTCAATGCCCCTCAACACTCGAATCTGTAGTTCCATTGACCTCCATTTTAGCCCCTCCTCTATTTCTTATTCATGTACATGATACTATTACTTCCTAGAGAATCCTACAATACGCAGATGACCACGTTTTCATACTATTTTGAACCACACACCAGCATACTACAAACACAAACACTGATAAACCGCTTCGCTCTTTGTTGCAGTAAGTGGCGCATCAAAATTAACCCGCCCAAAACACAAAACATCTTTTTCGGGCACCACAATCCGACCAGAACTGAATACTAACAACTAGGATCTCAGACTTGTAAGAGAGAAACTCACACTCCATGACTTGGTGATCTACTTGGGGGTTAATTTCACGAGGACTCTCAACTGGGTAACAGATTTACGGAGACACCCTGTAAAAAGAGCAAGTCTCCTAGAAGCCTTAAAAGGCAAGCTTAGAAAATATGCCAGTTAAACTATACTACGCACATGTAACATATTTATAAGACCGACCCTGGACTATAAATCCACGATCTACTGTGCGATCTCCCGAACACTATCTCATCACATACTAACAACTGGAAGGAAAATACTCACTTTTCGATTTCCTTCTTACAAACTTTATGATACTGTGAAAATAATATCCATAAATTCGAGATTTCAGGAACTCCACGACCGATACGTCGCCATAAGCCTCAACAGCACCAACACTACCGCCATAGATACTCACTGAAAGTCCCGAGGGTGTTCTAGAAGGGTTTCTTGGAAGAAGCTTCCTAGTCATGCTCTTAGGAGCCCTGAAGGATATCCTGGAGTGAATCCAAGACATCCTTGTGAGGTTACGCTGGCGATCAAGTAGTTGACATCCCACAGCCTGGAGCACATTGAAGATCGACTTAGATCCCCTTTACTGCCCCAGACAACCACCATCAATCGACCAAGAGAGGAATTATCAAGACTTCGGTAGACCGTGCTTTCGAACTCTGTGATACGAAGGAAATGGACATCATCAACGGAATGTTAACTTCAAAATGATGGTGGAACAGACTTTGCCTATAAGACAGCAAAAGCCGCACAAGGAAGAGAAGCCGTTACAACCAATACTTGTACTTCTCTACATCAAAGGATTGTCGGAAAGGATGAGAAGAATTGGGTCCGAGTATAACATCAGAACCTACTTTAGATCCGGAAACACTATCCGTAGCAGCCTCACGAAAACTAGGTCACCAAACGTAGACTGCGATTCCAAGAATTGCATTTACTAGATACCCTACGAGTGCGGAGAATCCTACATCGGTGAAACCAAGAGGTCATTGAAAGTTCGCATTGTCGAGCAAAAGAAACACACACAGCAAAAAAAAACCAGAAAATCATGAATAGCAGAGCATGTTTGGCTTAACCAACCTAACATCAAGTGGTTTCAAGCTGAAATCATCCACAAGGAGGAACACTGGTTTAAGAGAAAATTCAAAGAAGCTGCATACATGTTGTCCAACAATGCATTCAGCCAAGCTAACGTAGAGATACGCAACATTATGGAAACCCATAATCAAGCTGAAGACGGCCAAATGCCGCCAAACGGTCAGCTTCCGCTGAACCGGTGAAGCGGAGAGACGGAAGAGGGTATAGGTGAAAGCACTCGAATGCCCTATAAATAGTCATCTCTCGGAGAAATGAATCCAGTTATCAGTCGAAGATGATTGTGGTTACTAACAATCAAAACGTCGTGAAGTAATATTTTTATTATTAATTTTCATTTTTTCAATTGTTCAATTTTCAATTGTTGCTTGTTTTTTATTTCATTGCAATTTCAGTTTTTTTCCTTAATATAATTGTCATTTTTTCAGCTAATCTTTTTTTATTCTTTCAGGAATTTCAAATCATATTAAATCATATTAGACAATGGAAGTCCGAAGTGTTGAAATGAAATATTATCATTATTATTATCATATGTATCATATCATAATATGTATCATATTATTATCATATGTATAATAATTGTTCATTATCGAAAAATTTTGGTTTCGAATTCATTTTACGAGGGCTGTTTGATGGAATAATGTCGTTTCGAATGAAAACAAATTTTTAACAAACATGGATTTTATTTTTCGACATAACCCATATTTCAACGCCTTCCAAATGATGGGTTTCCTCATGGCTCTCAAAATAGGCGTTTGTTTTGTTGAGGACCTATTTGTACGACACGTTTGGGAATAGAAAATAGCTATAGTTAGCAGATTCTGGAGAATATGCTGGATGGGGTTGTAGTCCACAGCACAATTCATGAATTTTTGCCATTATGACTACAAACATAAGCCATTTCAGGTACCTACTTTCATTATCCGATATTCTTGTCCAATATTATTCCATAAATTTCACCGACAACTTTAAGCGTCATGACCAATCGCTTTTGTGTTGCCTGAAAGTTTAGCGCCACTCAGTGACACTTTTTAACATCTTTTCTTGGTTTCAGTTTTTCAGTGTCGTATTTGAAGTTACTCCGCGGAAAATTCCAAACCCCTCGTATGAAAATTGAAACCTCTTCATGTCAGGATCGTAGAACGAGAAAGTATTGATCATTCGTCTAATTTTCCACTCAGAGTGCATTCAACAAAATTTCATCAAACATGTTCAATTCAAACAATGAGATGAGGATCGCAATCCACTTACAGAATTATTCAAAGAAACTTCTGTATTCTATATCCATGAACGGTCATGAGACGGGAAATAAATTCAGTCGATAACAAACCATTTTGCATAAATGTTTTATCCGTCTCAGACATTTTCCGCGAGACTGGTAAAATTCCTGCACAAAATTCCACTTTGGGTTACTCTTTCTTCCGCAACCGGTTTGGAAATTATGCCTTTTATCCATCTGATAATGCGTAGTTGTTCTCTGTTGTGTTTAGAAAACTACCTAACGACACACTGACTGACATTTACAAAAGTTACTATTGTGAATAACAATATATGTGTTGAATTACAATGCTGGAAAATGAATTGTTTATTGACTGGGTACTGCTTTGAATTGGAATCACTCGGAAGCATACTTGCATCAAGAAAGAGAAATTGGTTGGAGGGAAAATGTGAAGTCGGTCTTGATGCGAAACACGATTCAAAATTATAGCCTCCAATGAATGAATATTATTGCAGTTTTATCCCAACACCAAGTGATCATCTTCAAGAGGAAGATTACACATATACTCACCTAAAAAACCAACTATTAATCGATAAACCAATAACCATTCCTTTTTCAGTAAATTAAAGTAACCAGTTGTGTGAATGATTTCCAGAAATTGTCATGGATCAGATTCATCTATACCGTAATTGTCTTGCTCTTGAAGATGACCTCTTGGTGATCGAAACACATGTCAACGTTTTGGTGTTGGGATGAATCTCCAGTAATATCCATTGCACCATGAAACATTGTCAACTACCTCAAAAAAAATTATAATAATTTATTTTATGAACAATAACAATACATATATATAAATCAAAAAATATAATATAATACTCGATGAAAATCCATAACGTATTCGAATAACACTTTATTGTGAGATTCTACTGATGACGCTATTGTATAGCAAAACACGTGTTGTAGTTCTGTAAACTGTTAGTGAGTATCTCACAATGAAGTGTTTTCGAGATTCCATTGTTAGTTCATCAAATATAGGTATGGTATCCTTTGTTGATGAAAATAACATTGACTTTCTCTGAAGATTGAATAATTTGATAGAATGCTGATGCTGAAAGATATGTCAAATCATAAAAATTTTTCCATTCTGAAACAGAAAAATAATTTTCACACTGATTTGTTGATGATAGAAATACCTCATCTCGATCATTTTGGTTTATGTGGATCAGCACTGGTTCACCTAACATAAGCATTCTATATCGTTTTTGGAAAGTTGAGATTTGTTTTCATTCAACAAATGTAATATGTACATACGGAAAAAGTGAAAAGTATCTTGAATTGGGTGATATATACTCTCACCACACCTTGAAACAATAATTTGCTCTATGCCTCCCAATACAGATGAATTGATGATTTATTCTTCTTTCATCAACCCTTTTTCCATCATTTCAGCTGTCAAAATAATTAATGTTCTTTCGTTAATTTTTCACGTATTCTTCTCCAACTTGATTTTTTATAATGTATTTATTTCGTTTGCAATGGATTCAACGGTTTTTCCCATTCTATATTGTATATTTTCTTTCATTCTCACTTTATTTCTCATCATCACTGAAAATCCATAAGTTCGAAGGGCCTGTCACATTTGAATGAAATTATGATCTTTAGTTGCTATTCGTTGATATTTTCATCTCTTGTTCAACATCATGTTGTTCATATGATGTGTAATACAGTTCTTTCACGAACCAAACTGTTTTTGTTCAGATTCATTTCAAAATTCGAAAAAGTATCTGTATCTGTGGGTTAGCAAGGGTGAGTGTAGACTCACAGCACTTAGACCACATATGCCCACATTCCCCCGAGGAGTTGTTCTCCTAGGTCATCGTCCATTCTGTCCTTTCCAGGAAGGTGGACAGGTCACTAGGAGACATCTCCTTTNGTCACTAGGTCAAAACTAGCTGAACACACACTCTCTTATTGACGATAACTCCGGACACTCGCATAGGACATGCCTGACAGTTCCATCTTCCTGTTCACACATCATGCATAGAGGTGTGTCCACTAGCCCCATATTATGGAGGGGGTTCCTTAGTTAACAGTGGTCAGTAAGAACTCCTACTGTTGAGCGTAGATTTTTCCTGGTCATCGCCAGATGGTGTTCCTGGCAAATTGCATCCTTTGATTCCATACCATTTTTTTAGGGATTGAACATGGGTGTAACGTTTGGCTAGTTCTGCAATTGTCGAAGTCATCAGGCCGTAGATGTCACTAGGTCCCTAAATTCTCAGTCCAGCCGCTTCTTTAGCCAAATAGTCGGCAATGCGATTACCTTCACTCCTGTCGTGTCCTTCAACCCATCTCAGGATAATGTTATCATCTACCGAGGCTTTGGCTGAATTTTGGTGGTACTCTAGTACTAGCCCTGAGGTAATAAGTTGTCTGTTCAAGGCTAATAGTACTTATCTACAATCAGTGCAAATTGTTGTGTTTTCGCCAGAAATTTCTTTTCTGGTCATTTCTTTTGTGGCGATTGAGATACCAGCCAGTTTTGTTCGAACCACGCTAGATCCAGGTGACCACACGGGGTGAAAGACCAAATGACCCTCTCACTATCTTCCGAAATTGCTCATAAGCCACAAATACTCTTTTTGCTCTACTCTGTAGGTGAGAGTTCCAGGTTAGCTTCCTCTCGAGGATAGGTTGAAAACCATGAACATGATATATGTTCAGTATTATGGTTTTCCGACATCAATACACAACACAGAAGAATTTTTGGAATGAATTAATTTGAGTTTGTGTGTTTGCATAATCGAATAATTTAATTATCGTCAGTTATTGAGTTTGTATTTAAATTATTGAAATGTCATTATATAGGTACTGCTGAACAAATGTTAAGCTAAACATTCACATACAACCAAATATGGATTTTGAATAACTTTTTGCGGGTAAATGGCGACTGATGGCTCTCAGGAAATGACTGAAATTAATCATTTACTGCGTTTTCTGCAATATTATGTAATTATTAATTGTTCTTATGAATGCTTATGGTAAAACAAATAAATAAATGAAAGTTGTCATAGCTTACCATTCAAGTCAGTTAGATGAATGTTAATAAAATCTACAATCGTTCTCTGAATTTTTGTGTCGGTATATCTCTAAAGACACGCGTGAACTTTCTTCATTTTAGCCGTGTGAGTAATTTTAAGTACGGTACGCCAATTTAACGGTTTCACATAGGAGAATTAGTGTAAGATGACGATAATTCATGCAATTACCTTCATTGACAGCTATAAGTCTTCCGCTTGATTTGCTTAATGCAATTATTGTAACCCGTAACTTAAAAATGCATAATGTCGTGGATAATTTAGGAGATAATTTGAATAATCGGCGAACACGTATTTGAGGTAGGTCTGAGAATCGATTATATTTGATTATATTGGTATATTAACACCTGAATACATTGCGGTCCATGATTGATGATGGCGTCCTATGTGGACTTTGTGCCATGTGATTATTTCAAAATTTCCTTTTGAATTTGTGTCGCAAAAATATGTTATTTCTCAAATCAAGAATTATGCAAACGAGACACAATAAATTTGATCAATATTTTCTTCAAATGCCACATTCATCAGGATTATTTTGAGAATGATTCTCAATTCTATGAGAATCATGAGGTACAAAATAACAGCTGTGTGAAATTTATATCCTTGAATGTAACTCAGTCACAGAAAATCACAACTCATATCAAAGTGCTGTATACTGTAATGTAATACATCACTTTGAGCTCTGCCAGTTGCTTACTTGCAGTAAAAGTTGTTTACTTGCAGTCAAAATGGACAGGCTCTCAATTTCTGTGTTTTTGGTTTGAGTTTTCTATGACTCCCGTAGATGTCATCTTCGTAAGATTATTGCCATGGTTTGAATACCATTTTCATATGTATGGAAATACGATATGTCATGATTTCATTGTGTTACATAATAACAATACTCATTTCAAAACTGATAACTACATATTAGGAAATAGTGAACTAAATTCTAAAATATAGTAGTGGAATAAAAAAACATTTGTACTATAACGACATCAAAGTGAAAAAAATATATAGAATTGACCGATATTTGTTGAAAATCCATTATAAAATATCCATTAATAATGATAATGATGATAATAATATGCTTCTTTATTGCCCAAAGAACATGAGGTCTTATTGACAAAGCTGCAAATTTTCATCATCAACTTTATTTTCGCAAATACGGTTAGGTTAAGTTAGGTTAGGTCCAAAGTGAGTGGGTCTATTCGACCCTCCAATCCGCAATCCCTCCAAATCGCAATCCGCAAGGCTATATTGTGGCTCACACCTATTCACACTCGACCAAATGAACTCAGCTTCTTAACAAGGCCGATTAAATTGCATGGCGAGTGGCCTTTCAGCTCAGATGGAAAAGAGTATACGGCCCTGCCGAACTCTAAAAACTTGATTCCGTACCCATCAGCGGGGTAGGCACAAAGTATGTGCTCTGCTGTTTCACTGTCTTCCGACAGTCCGAGTCTTTGCATATGATGATTCAAATGACAGTGATGTAAGAAGGTCTGTTAGACATCGTAGTTTATATCTAATGTAGTCCAACAAGTGTTTGGTATCAAGCTTCGAAGGGTGAATAAACGCTTTGGAGTGAGCCAATCCTGGAATATTCTGCTAGAAGTCCATAAATCTTCTTGCCATCCAGGTGTTCAATCTTTGTTAGGCAAAGCAAAAAGTCGCAATTGAGAACGAATTGAGTTTTTTTCATAATGTTATCCATGTTTGCTACTGAAGATCCGATTAGGCAAGTGTCTTACGGCGAAATATCGAATATCTATCAGTGAGGATGACAGTGTTCCATGTAAGTGAAATTTTACTTCTTTATTAGTTATATTATGTAGGAATCCTGTGAATGATATCTGATTCGATTCCATTACGAATGTTTGGAATGCAAACAGAATAGAGAAAAGTGTTTTTCGTTTAATATAAAAATATAATATAATATACAATAATGAAAAAGTATTCGTTCCAAAGTGTTTTTCTTTTGTTTAATTCAATGTTTATATGAAAATAACTGTTTCAAGAAGGAATTTTTCTTCCAATTCGTGTCTGAAAGTTACTTCTTTGCACATCGTTGTATACAGTTAATTTTTTGAAATACACTTTCAGTTATGATGGAATTGGCTGATACTTGATTAAAATACATAACTGACGTATTCAAAAAACACTTCATTATGAGATTTTCACTAAACAATTTTACGAAAATGCAACACGTGTTTCGCTGGATACACCTGATTTTACAATTTGAAGTACCTACATTTCAAGTTACTGATTTTTACCTGAGTTTGTAATGATTTAAATTACGTGAGCGTATGTCCCAGTTTCCACATTTGAAAAAATATTTAGTAACGGAGTGTTATTCAATTTATGTCCTTCTGCTAAAAGGTAGTTTGCAAATGTAAAATTGGTCTTTCTGTTTACAGAACTATTTATATTCTCTTTAATTCTTTGGGAAAATGTTCTTCCTGTTTGGCCAATGTACAATTTTGGACAACAGCGACAAGTGAGCTTATGTACTCTTGATCTATCCGAAGTTTTGTCTTTATTGTTTTAATAAATTCACCTAGACTATTATTTGTTCTGTAAGTTACGTTTACGCATTCTTTCTTCAAAAAACATGCAATATTATTGGTTGGTTCACTCAAATATGACAATGTCCTATAAATGAAGATATTGCATCTTGAATTTGGGTAGACCTGGTCCATGGCTTGCTTTTGTAGTTTTTTGGAAACAATGAAGTCTATAATATTCACCTTCGACTGCGATTTGTCTGATCAAACTCAGCTCACTGTGGAAATTAGTCTCAGACAGTGGAATATTCAATAGTCTGCGAAGCATACTATTGAATGCAGCAACTTCATGCTGGTAAGGGTGTATGGAGGAACTAGGTATGATAATGCCGGTGTAAGATGGTTTGTGGAAAATTCTTGTTTATTGTTATCTCGCGCCATGGCTAGGTTAAGGTAATTTATTGAATTACTTACCTTCCCCTCAGTGGTGAATTTTATTGACAAGTTCATTGAATATGTATTCCGTCCACCGGTCAATAAAATTCACCACTGAGAGGAAGATAAATAATTCAATAAATTACTTCGACTAAACCATTACAAGAAATAACAATAAACACAAATTCGCAATTTTCCACAAACTATCTTACACGGTCATCATCATACTTACCAGCATAAAGTTGCTGCTTTCAGTAATGTCGGTGTCGGATAGGTCAGGTGTATATAAGCTGATTTGTGGCTCTTGTATATTGGCCAAACTGGGGGAACTTTTTCCCAAAGATTTAAAGACGATAGAAGTAATTTTGTGAATAGAAATACCAATTCCACGTTTGCAAACCACTTTTTAGCAGCAGGAGTTCAATCATGAATACGAGGTGTTGCATTCAGAAAAGAAGAGTTTGAAACTCAATCCTCTAGAACAGGGGTGGCCAGCCGGTCGATCGCGATCGACCGGTCGATCGCGACCATTAGTCCAGTCGATCGTGGCAAGGCAAAAAATATAAATAAATAGACCAGACTGCGCAACG
>WOGL01000478.1:0-14627 GCA_015342145.1 Leptinotarsa rubiginosa | reverse complement strand
CTCCCAAATATTCCTCCAAACTCGGTTATTGTTATGGATAACGCTTCGTATCATTCTCGGTTATTGACTACAATACCAAACAATAACACAAAAAAAGCAGATATTGTTGATTTCATGCGAAATCATGACATGGAAATACCCGAAAAGATTCCAACGAAAAAGGTATTACTGGCGACCATAAAACAACGTAATTTCAAAAAAGAGTATATTATTGATTCGATGTGTGAAACACGTGGTCATATTCTCTTACGTTTGCCTCCATACTATTGTGTGTTCAATCCAATTGAAATGGTTTGGGCCACAATGAAAGAAAGCTTGCGGAAATGTAATCAGTCACCGACTTTGAATGCTGTAGTGCTTGACAATATAAGGCGAGTGGTGAATGAAGTAGGTAATAGTGATGTGTGGAAGAACTGTGTGGCCCACGTTATAAAAGAAGAGAACAAATATTATGTGCAAAGTTCCATAAATCCGATCGTTATTCAACCCGATGATGATTCCACCTCATCCGAATATAGCGAAGAAGAATTTTGATTTTTCTAGCAATTTTGTTGGCCTCTATTATTTTGTAAATATATGTTTGACGAGAATTCGGTGTGATTATTTGTGTTTTCATTGTATTTTAGAGTTTTCGACTCGGAAATCAACTACCTTAAATTTCGAAGTTTTTCATAATTACCCATGGTGGAAAAATTCAGTTGAGATAACTTTTTCATGGGGTGATCAATTGCTATGATTGTAAGAATAAGTAACTGAAAAACTACCACTGAAAAATAATATGCCGACGCCTATGTCGGCATATTATTTTTTGCTGTTCCAATTGGTATTGGAAATACTATAGGTGAAACTTTACATATAGGTTAAAAGTTGCATTTAATTGTTTCAATATTTAGATTTTCGTTTGGAGTAGAGATGCCAATGTCAAATTTCAAATAAAGCTAATAATGAAAAATCCCATATAATGCGAATTTTACTGGTAATTCCGTACATTGCGCCATTTCGAAGGTCAGGCGTGTAAGTTCAAAACGAGAATACGCTAAAATTTTGAAGTGTAATTGAAGTAAGAAGTGGTAATTGCAATGTAAATTATAAACGATATATTTCAAAGAGTGTATGTTGATTGCATTGTAAAAAAGATCTTGAGGGTAATCGTTCGTATAGAGCGACATCTGATTAGTGTAAATATCCATTATAACATATAACCAAAATAAAATTGATTTGTTTCAGTGTGCATTTCGAAAAAAATGGGGTGTGTATTTTTCAATGGGCTACTTTATATAATGAGACGACTAGCTCTATCTCTCAACCCGTCGACCCTTTTTTCTACTTCATACACAGATTTTTGGAACTTTCGTTTTCATTCAATCAACCAAACTTTATATCCTGAGACTCATTGCAAGCATAGCAATCATCAAAAAAATACTTAAATAAAATAGTTTGGAAAAAGTTACAACGGGCGAAAAATTAATCAAAATTACAATAAGCGAAAGTGAGTAAAGAGAAGAAGAGTACAATATAGAAACTGATAAAAATTCCAATATTTAGGATCATGTAACTAATGTAAGATATTCCTTTGTGTAAATCGGCCTGAAAAAGCAATTGTTATTTATGTATTATCATCTAAAATAAACTAATAAGTGCCATACTGCCCATTCAAATATATTCCTAAACATATAATTTATTTGCTCATCTATATATTATAAAAGTAATCATTCTACAGTGAGACACACTTAAGGTGAAGACACCCCTGTATTTTAGTCATTTTTGTGTGTCACACTGTATAACCGTATATAAATCAATTTTTTATCAAACACTAGTAGTGCGTGATTTCAATCGTAATTTCAGGCTTTCTCAGAATCCTCTAAATACGTTTGTGTTTTGATCTAGTAATTATTATCATTGCAAACGGCTTTCAGCATAAAACCGCCACCAGCTTGGAGCGATTTTCGCAGCACTATATGTCATTTTCTGGATAATTATAGAATATTTTGAATAATCCTATTACGAAGAATGGTGAAGCAAACATGTGTATGCGCTGTGATCGATAAATTATGCAAATTCAATTTAGATTTTAAATAATTATTATATCTAGGGAATACAGTGAAAACATGTTTATTTACAAGAGTCGCTGTAACATGTGATTATTTCATGGGTAATTGAACAAGTAGGTACGTATTTCTAGGTTTTTGTTGGGTATTAAAGATTTAACTTTCGTAGTATGACTTCGGCATTTTAATCGTGATTAAATTATTTCAAAATAATATCAAAACACACTTGTAATTGAGCAACATACCCCAACTTTTTCTAGAATATGTTTTTTCCATCGATTAGAGTAATAATTCAATATTCTCTTTAACAAAAAGTTGAACAAACATGAAACAAACAAAAGTTTGTTTCATGTCGTTTTGTGTTGGTGTTGTCTCAGAAATTTTGGTTGTTTGCAATGTTTTTTATTTTTTTTAATATGTATCTAATATTATGTCTGATGGTTTTTAAAATAGTAATATTACCAACACGAAAAAAATACTTTTCGAGCCCTGAAGAAGAATTTAACTAAATTCGAATTGATCCTGTTACCCAAGCAACCTTTGTTCAGAAAAACTATTGGATTACTGAACTAGTTAACAAAAAGTATAGTAATACTTCAATGGTACATTCACATCTACAATACAATGCACTCAATTATCAAAATCAATGCTATGATAGGCTAAAGTACAATTTTTTGCAGAATACGGAATCACGTGGATCAATGATCGTTTAAATTTCATTTTTAGCCTTAATAAATGGCTTAGATACTTCATTTGATAGATGGACAGTTCATTTTCTTGACCTCTTCACCCCATGCCCTCTGTTTTATTAAAATATTTCACAATTTGGAGGTGTCAAGTGAGAAATCTGGCATCGAGTTATGAATAATTTTCAGTGCTTATATCCTCCTTCGGTTACATTAGGGAAAAATGCATTATCTCTTCAAATACAATATTACCCGAAAGACGAGAAAAGTAAACCAACCACTTTATTGTTCGGGGACCGAAACACAAAAACTGGATAAATACGTACACAGTGTTGTATACAGAAAATATACACAACCGCCTGTCATTTTCGTATGAATAGGAAGCTATTTGAAAAATGGTTGAAGTAAATTTGTTTTGCCAAAATTCGGCCGCATTCGCCTTATTGTAATGGATGCTACTTTACCGCATCTGTCGAATAAATAAGCAGAAAAATATCGATGGAAAAAGTGGAGTTCACAAGATTTATGAAACACGATCCAAAATCTAGAAATGAAACTACTCAGACTTATATAAAAAGAATCGATGGCCAGCGATTCGATATAAAAAAGTTTTATCGTGAGGAGGGGTTTACCAACGGCCGAGAAAAAATCAGACGTCTACTGAATTGGAAATTGAGTATATAGATTCAATGAGAAAGACCACGTTCATTAGTTTTTAACGTAAATATGTTATAGAAAAGAATTATATTATTTTCCTCAATAACCATAATTGTTTTGGGAAAATCTCAGTAAAACAAAATATACGAAGGTAACCCCAAAAGTACCAGGCGTTGAGATGAGGATGAAGCAATTGAATTAGTCGTTTGAGAATCCTCTTTTTTCCATAAACATCAATTTTGTTTTTATCGCTTATTTTGTAAAATTCAAGGCAGATATACATATCCATCCAACTCATTCTGCCATTAAGTAAATTGTGTCGTTAGAAGAAAAAGTTATTGTTCTATGGCTCAAGATTACCAAAAGATGGGCTAAACTCATTTTTCTTGCTTCATATTCATTATATACTCAGATAGCGACGAAGGATTTGTAGGTTTTGCTTGTTTTGCAATAAATATCATCTTAATATAACATTCACTTTTTTAATCGGTGGAATAGTTGACCATACCGATGATGTTTTATATTTAATGAAATAAAATTTGCTGCAAAATTCGCATTTATGGTGGATTTTTTAAGTTTTTTTTTGTAACTTACCCCTAGGAATTGTTATTCCACGCTTAAAATAGTGAGCTCCCTAACGTCAATACAAGTAAATCAGTGGAATTTACATATTCAAATTCTCTCTCAAATTCTCCAGATAATTTTCAAAACTTTGCGAAACCCTTATATACTTAATATGACATAAAAAGTAATAGGTACCTAATAGTACATTACTCACCGACACCGGCTTTCAATAATACTTACCGAGGAAAAATCATCAAAAAAATACCAACGTTAAATAGTTTGGAAATAGTTACAATGGGCGAAAAATTAGTCAAAATTATAATAAGCGAAAGCGAGTAAAGAGAACAAAAGTGCAATATAAAAAGTGATAAAAATTCCAATATTTAAGATTGTGTATGTAAGATATTTATTTGTGTAAATCTACGGGAAACAGCAATTGTTATTTATGTGTTATCATCTGAAATAAACTAATAAGTACCATACTGCCGATTCAAATATATTTCTATTGCTGCAAAATTCGCATTTATGGTAGACTTTTTAAGTTTGTTTTTGTAACTTACCCCTAGGAATTGTTAATCCGCGCTTAAAATAGTGAGCTTCCTAACGTCAATACAAGTAAATCAGTGGAACTTACATATTCAAATTCTCTACAAGAAATAGTCTCCAGATGATTTTTAAAACTTTGCGAAACCCTTATATACTTAATATGACATAAAAAGTAATAGGTACCTAATAGTACATTACTCACTGATGCCGGCTTTCAATAATACTGAGGAAAATTTTCTTAGTTATTAGATTAGATTTGTCATTTCTAAGGCTAATTCAAAAAGTAAATTCCTCAAATGCACCGAAAAATCTCAAAATAATAAATATAAAAAATAAAAATCCAAAGTGTCTGTGATATCTTTCACCATTTCAATTATTTTAGATTATTTATAAGATCGCCTTGAAACAACAAATGAACATTTTATAAAATCAATTTATTTGAAAAAAACCTTTGAAAATGTTCTCCAGATAGAATTAATCGAAATGAAAATTAGTTGAGATATTTGTTACTTTGAAAAGGATTAAACTTATCAGTAAAATTAGATTTGACTTTCAAGTTATTCAGTTTTCAAAATGCATTTGAGTTACAGAAAAAAATGTTGATAATTTTTATGCCACTCTTTTCAAAGCTCTGATAAATGTAGTATACTCCTTTAGTTCCAATTCGTACATTCGGTTAATCAATTTCCTTTTTTTTCTCAAATTAATCTATAATTATTACAGCTATAAAAAATGTTCGAATATTTTCATATAGAATTTTACGAGGTAAATGAAATATGTTCAATAGGTTACAGGTCTCGATATTTTTTTAGTTTCGGAGATAATATGATATATATTTTAAATTTGTTCTGTAGGTCATTTTTTATATAAATGAACTAACCCTTGTAAGGACGACAGACAGGTACACACATTTTTCGAAAAATGTAACCTTTGTAAAATATTCTGAAGTTATGTTCCGAGTTGCATTTGTTTGTAAAGATGGAAGATAGAGAAATCAATGTTCAGCTTCGAAATGCAATTATAAAGTTTCGGAGAGATTGTAATCAAAATTTAAATTCACTTGCCCCTATTTTAGGTTCCAATATCGCTTGAAGATTAAGACTCGGGCGAAGATGGAAAAAACTCAACTTATATTAAAATTAACTCCTTCACTCGTCTGATGTTTCAGCTATTTGTTCAAATTTCCGTTTAGTGGGATTATCCAATTTACTTAACTTGCGGTAACTAAATTAGGAAAGATATTTCAAGCACACCATAAAAAAGTATTTCAATTGTAAGTTGAAGTCCTCCTAGACAGTCAAAAAGTTCATAACTTCTGTTGAATTTGATAAGGGTTATGAAAGGCTCGAGCTTACAAGAATGGAAGATTTTTATTTCATGCGCATTTGTGGGCTGGTAATAAGGGTTGCTAATGAACGAATGGACCTTTTGAAGCGGCAAGTTTTTCCCTTCGATACAGATATACAGATATACAGATATACGAGGGGTGAAATCAAACGTCTGACTTTTCAGGGTCTGATGTTTCAATTATCTATAATATGCATTCCAGTTCGCCATTGATCTTGAGAAAATTGCCTATTGATTTCATAGATATTATGGCTACATACGCTTGATTTTGAGCAATGTTTATAGCGAGTGATGAGGATCGAGTTGACCGATGGGGATCTTGAAAACGATAAGAGTTGCAGAGGAGGTTAAAATGGAGAAAGTGTCAGTCTGTTGAATCAGATATAAAATTGGCATTTTTGGCCTATAGAAATACTTTTCGAAAGGACTCAGCATATCCAAATCAATGCTTCTATAGTAGAGTTACTAGAAAAAATGAGTAAATTTTAGAACGATTCCAATTCCCAAATGATGTCGGAGAGATGGAGACAAAGTCGTTGGATTGGGTAACCATAGTAAACAAGTTACCGCTAGAATAGATGATAGATTACCTTTACGAAGGAACATAGTCAAGTTCATAAAACACTAGCTGAGTTATCTGAAGGAAGAAGTTTTTTATCGCAATCATTTTATGTCTTCACCCAACCAAAATACTGTCCAGTAAGTCACCTTCGAACACAACAGCCTAAGTCACCTAGTAACTTTACAGGACAGCAATTGCCAATCAATGAAAGGAATATTTCATATCAAGATTCCAACCAAACAGTAACCCGCAATGGAAAAACTGTTGAACATGTTATAAAGTTCACATTTTTTGAACATATCATTTGTTTATATTATATGGGGGATGTAACATACGGTATTCATGGCTTATGAGACATGAGACAGTTGTCAACGGAGTTACGGTAAACTGTTACACAAACTTTGGATATAAATCCTTTGTTTACTGTGAATTGCGAATAACAGTTCATAATTCGTAATTTGCACAGATTCATTAAGCTCCTTAAAATAATAAAAGCTGAAACTGGAACATCCGGCGTAGAATAAATCTAAAAAAATCAAGCACTTTTCTCAATCACCAGTACTTCAATACTCTTCTCGACGCGTGTTTCACCAAACAAGTTGGCGTCTTCAGGAGACAAAAAAACAGTGGGTATTGAAGTTCTGGTAATTGGGAAAAGTGCAAGCAGAGTCTACTTTAATTTTCCGCCCTTACGTTTATCAAAATTTCTGGTGTTATAGTAGCGCACACATATCGTCATCGGCAAAGTTTGCTCATTTTCGTAAAAATACCTGCTCCTTTACATATCCCCACAAGCCAAAGTCAAGGGGAGCGAGGAAGACCTTGGTGGCCATTTAATATATCCAACGATCAGGAAATTCCTCATATAGGTATTCTCTTACAGGTGTAGGTGAAAAAATGGATCGTAGACCTAAGCACCATTTTCAGTGTTAACTACAATCCAAGATTTGATAGGTTCTTCCAAAGTTGCAAGTAAAGCGTCCGGTAAGATTTTCGTCGATAAAAAAATAGCAATTACCCTGTTACTCATAATTCCGGGCCATTATTTTCTTAGGATTTTATGAATGGGCTTCTGCAATCCATCGAGGATTGTGATCGATCACTCCAGTATCGGTAGTAGTGATGAAGCTATAGCAAGCCTGTTTTAGAAACGGGTAAGCTATAGAAATTCAAATGGAAATAATAAAAAGTTTCTCGTAAAAATGAAATTTACAAAACGTAACAAAAGAATTGAATGAATTTTTGTTGGATTACTTGAATCGTTTCTATTCGTCTTGCGCTTTCCGTCAAATCTATCAGCAACGTTATTATTACAGTCTTAAGAGTTTTTCGTTTAACAGAGAGATTTTTACTGACAATTTTCTAACATGATTTTTTGAAATAATATAAAACTCACAGGGTCTAGTAATCTTTCTCAGTTTTCTCATTGTGATCATATTTCTCCAGTCCTATATTATATCACGGTTGACTTCAGAGAATATCTCGAATAAACTGGCTTGATTGAAGTCAAGTGGATCAACTTTGTCGAGATAAACAAATACTAAGTGGAACTCCAGGATTTCCCATCGAAAATATTCCAACTCAAATATCTGTAACCAATAACAATACCTTGTGGCATGTACTCTTTTGTTAATGAATAAAGGAAACTGAAAAATCACTTTTACTTGGACAATTATTGTATAAAAGAAGTAAACCACTTACCGGGTGGCCAATATCGATATTCAATTCATCGCGCAAACACTTGAAGACGTCAGTCAGTCACCACTTAAACTTTGGGACCTCCCCATTAGAGTTCGTGCTTTTTGATGGCTCGTATTTAGAACTTTCTGTTTATAATTCAGTGTTCCGTTGACGTATTTATTATAAACACGGGTAGGTTTTGAATTGAAAGCTTTTTCGTGTCGGTAATACATTTTTTTAATGCGATTATAGTTGTCACAAAACGTTAATAAGCTTAAATATCTTAATGCTGGCTTTGAAGGAATTATATGCAGACGATGAAAATGTAATTTAACGCTTTCCGTTTCACCGCATAGAGCGCCATAGAAATCATTTTTAATTAATATCTTAATGTTTCTAATTAGCTTTGTGTAACATTTAATTTATTATCCGGGAATACTGTAAGTGATTTAATGAAATTATTTTCATTATTAAAAACTGTAATTGTTATACGAATACAAAATACCTTCAACCTGTAATTAGTTGGTTGAAGTTTTGATTATTTTTCGATTTGTTGGAGTAAAAACTGCATTCCTATCACATTAAATCTGTGAAAAAAATTCGTAATAGAAATAAGGGTGTGTATTTAAATTTGTTACCTCATACAATTCGAAGAATAAATAAAAAAGGGCTCAAGGAAGAATCTGAATAAGGGCAGACTAAAAAGTAACTACGCAAAATAGTGCGATTGTTCAGTAACTGGTCTGTTATGAGAATAATTAATATAAGTAATTGTTATTCGGAGTTGTGATAAATTATTGACGTTTCGAGAAGTCGCCTTTGTCCCTTTTACATTTTTTCTTATAGAAGGTAGGTATATCATAACAGATAACTTTGAATTCAGGGAGTGATTTTCTGTCATATTTTTTGAAAAAAGTTGAAAAAAAATGTGTGTTCTAGTTTTTGTTTTCAAAAAACAGTTTTTTAATTAAATATGCAGAAGTCTTTTCGGCGACTATGAAGAAACGTGGTATGTTTTAGTGCAGTTTCAAATGACGTATGGATGTTATTCGAATTCGAATAATTTCAGTATAGTCACAGATTAACTGGTTGATATCTATGCTGGAAATCATTGTCCCTACATACGAGTATAACACTAATTTGATATTATCATCGGACATAACAATTAAAATTACATTATTTTAGTTTCACAAGAAGTTTTTTATGTCGCCTAGTTGCCCAGAAAAATTAAGAAAATTGATTTCTTGTATGCTCCATATTTTTATTTTTGATTTCTCGATTTAGTAAGTCGAATTACACTTATCATCGACAAAGGAATATACTCGGATTTTTTAAGTTTCTTTTGAGTTATCTGTTGCGTTGGTAACGTTCTTTTGTACACTTAGTAACTTAGCAGACACGGGAAAAATCACATTCTTTCGGCCGTAGATTTCGGGTTTCGTCTTCTTTAGAAGAGAATATATTGAATTTTTGGAAAATTATCGTGACATCAAACTTCTAGTCAATTATTTTCAACTTTTCAGACAAACCGGAGCAATGAGTTATGACCTTACTGGCCACATATGTGAATTGTTGTTGGGTGTACAACGGTTGTGTACCTGTATACTGTCAAATTTTTGAAGATAAGCGTTGAAAAGATGTCAAGACAGATTTGGTATCAGAAGGTTGGCATGGCGATTAGGTTTGTAGTATAATGAAGGTATCTAGTTGTATGAGTTTTTTTTCGATAAGCATCAGTATCATGATGTTTTATGAATTTTTATCATCACATCAAGAAAACGAAGATCGTCAATTTTAGTTGTGTAGTATTCAAATTGTCTAAGAATTAATTTGGTTCATAATATTCACATAATTATAGTATATATTGTATCATTATTGTATTACAATGTATGTAAAATGTACTGACTAATATAAAAGGAAAACTCGTAAATATTGTAACAATTTAAGGAATTGACTGCCTTAAAGAAATTTATTTCTAACAATGTTTCACTATCACAAACTAATTTATTTACAACACTTACCAACTAACGCTTAATGTATTTCTACTATTTGAATTCCTTGTTTAACCGCTCGATTCACTTTCTGAATTCAAGTGCCCTCTCTGGACGAGTGGCCGGCCTTTTATATCGGTAACGATCGTTCTAGAATTCTATAGTCGTTTCGGTACCCAACTAGATTTTAATCGGCGGTTGCCGATTGCATTCCTTCGCGGTGACGTCATGTGTTTGTTCGCTGGCCAGCATATCAGTCAGGGGCGGCTTCAGATTCGTTTCAATATGTAGGCAACTGGTAACACACTATTGAACCTGTTCTTCTCAGTTAGTTAGCCAGTGAAGCTGAGAGTTTGATAATTACTAAGAGATACTGAGCACTAAACGTTTATAAAAGACATAGACTGCTATGATCTTTAGATTGTTATGGATAGACAACTGTTCGAGCCACCAAGGGAGCATCATGACTATTCGCAGTCCCGTCAGCCTTGTAGCTGAATCTACCCAATTTCAACTAAAAAATTTCACTAGAAGAATATCTGGTGGGGATTGGGTTCGAACCAACGTTCTTCCGATTGTAAGCCAATAATTCACCGCTAAAAATGTTTTTCAGAAGTCTATATTATGCTGTAAATTTTCGGAGTGAACTTTTCAATTCGCAGTTTACTACAGATTATCTATCATTCTTGTTTTTTCGAATCTCGGAAATGGCAACATTTCACCCTAAAAGTACAAAGGTTGGCCGTTTTTGTTTTGTTCGAATTGTAGAGTATAATTATCCCGGTTATTCTAATGTCGTTTACCACGGAATAAGTAAATATTATTTGATTATAAAATCAATAATTCAGTAATACGTTAGGCTCACATGCTGTGTCCTTTAGGATCATAATCGCTGTTTCATGGGAAAACTTTCGATTTCTTATGTTTTCCAATGAAGAACTTTTATAAGTTGTCTGCTGTACTAACATTTGAAATTTCAGGTGAAAATAATGATAATAACCACATTCAGTTTGATTCAAGCTAATAAGTCTACTGTAGTTCTCCTCAATTATTAAAGTACTCTTTGAGTTTTCACCTCCGGGTCTGACGAATATTGTCCGAAAGGAGGAGGACACAAACTCTACCCAGACCGCTCTTTTAAAATGGTTGTTTTGATTATATTGGAGTCCTTGGTGGAATGGCGTCTTTCCTACTCTTGAACCTCAAGATCATTATTACGTCTTCTCCGGACACATAATTCTCATACCCAATGATCGTTCACGATATGGAGAAAGGTTACTGATACCGGGGCGCCCTCTGTTATTTTTGATGGGCAATACATTTATTATTATTATTATTATATGAGCTTCGGGGAAAGGGCTCGAATGACTATCTTTTCGGTATGCGATAAATGATAATTCGTACAACGGTCGATCACAAAAAAGGAATATGCGGGGAATATGAAGAGAATATGCAGCTTGTGCATCCTACACAATCTTGATGTCGAAGAGACGTATACTTAGGTATTGTGAAGCGAAACAATGCCTCTTTCAAGAAGTATTGACAGTAACCTAATCTGAAGAATAAAATTGCTTTGTAAATATGCTTGCCTTTACTTCAACTCACTCTACTATTTTGGAGAAGTAACGTGGACTCTGGAGGCTGTAAAAATTCGACGTATACACCCGAAAATACAATCTCTGTCAACAAGATGGAACCCGTTCAGCAAAAATCTTCATCAGCATGCGCATCATATTCAGCTTCAGCCTATACTCATCAACACATATGGCATTACGAGGGATATACTGTGTCACTCCTAAGGTATTAGATATATACCAGTATTGCCTTACTCTCAGGAAGATATTAAATCATTTGCGAAGAATGGAAGGTGCCAAATTTATAGTATCTTTTCATTTCCAAACCACAGTCGAATTCAAGTATTTGAGACTGACTATTCCTCCTCGGCCATCAAAGTAAGACGATTTTCGAAGCGAATATTGTCCAAAAAGAGAAGAAAAGGCAGATGAAGAGATTTACTCTTCGAACTCCGCAGACTTTACTCAGACCACTTTGTTAAATTGCTTGATCTGAATTATGCCTTCCCTAATCTCTAATCTCGAAATTATTCCTTACCTCAAAATACATAGCTCGAAACTGCAAAAGGCACTCATTTTGGTTTGCTACGTCTTCTCAGAGAACAGAATTCTCGGATCCAATGGCCACCTACTCCTTAGTTGTAATTTCCTGCAGTGCCAAGCAGAAGGCTCTATACATTCAAAACTTTCTCTCATATGAGTACAAACAGAATGATGGCTCTTGGAGCGAATCCTCTGACTGGTAATTGGAATAGTTCAAGCCAACCTACAGCACAGTAAGGAACTCCAGCGGCCCTTACGAAAGTTATGGGGAAGCTTGTTGTTGCTTTCATACAAGAAACATGTGGGTCTACAAAGGAAGAATCATAGAAATGGGAGATGGCTGGTGGTAATTGTTTAAGAGATATTAAATATACTGCCATTAAGTAATTTTTGTACCAGAAGATTGACGGTGGTCATATTAAAAATGGCTGGTGAGGGAGGACCTGAGAAAATCCGTATTGGATGAGAGTACCTCTTTTACGATTGTCCGTAACCGCCACAAACCATGGATGTGAACGATTTAGTGAGGGTCTGTCGGACAGACAGGCTGCAACTCGTCATTGGTGTGATGTGATGCCTAAATAATCTAAAATACCGGAGGGTACACAAAAAGGGGAGGAGAGACTTTGATAGATTACACTTTCCCGGGCCTATGGGAGGATTGGCTGACGGCAAAAATTGGTAAATTTGGAGATTAAATAGGCCACAAATTTGTTTCAACCGTATAAGTCGCCGGGGCCAAATAGTATTCATCAAGTAATGACAAAGAAGACTTGAACTTACATATTTGAGACACTGGATCACAAGAGGCTAGCAAATTATGGACAACCCAAATTATGTACTTGTGATGCACTGTTTGGAACCTTTGGTGTAGTAATGAATATTACTGGAGTTTCTTCCCAACACCAAACCGTTATTTTAACACCTCGACACGTGTTTCGATCACCAAGTGATCATCTTCCAACAAAGGACATGTTCAAACTAGTACAAGAAAGATTGTTGATTGTTAGAACGGGAGTCATAAAAAGCTGGAAGGAAGAATGAACAAGTCAGACGTCTCCCAAGTGGAAAAAACCGTGATAGTATAGAGTGGTCAGTGTTAATAATTCCGGCATGCCCTCCGGATAGGTGTGAGCTTCAGGGACAGATCCGATTAAAAGAATAACTTTCCAACTATAACTTGCGCCGTTACATAAGAATGAGTTAGTTCACAGGACTTCTTCAACAGTATTGAAGGCGTTTTCTCATCATGAGTTCATTAATCTCGGCAAATGCAATCTTGCTTATAATTACATCTCGGTCACTCCTAAGGTACTGACACAATTTGAGATCAAATGTGACACAATTTGAGATCAAATGTGCTTATATAGCCCATATTGAACTCCTCGAGAGCCGAAATTGGGGTACTTACAAGAGATAGTAAAGTTTTTCTAACTTCGGAAGTTTGTTGAAAAAATACCTCATGCAAGGAATTCCATGCACCGATTGACTGCAGAAAATATGACTTTTTGTAGATACTCGTTCAAGTTTGCAAAAAAAGTATAGCGGTAAACATTCGTGATGAAAGGAAGAAATGAAAAAAATTACCACTTGCTAATGAACATTTCAGTGACAGTAAACTTTTCATAAGTGTCGTCAGAAAATAGTAGAAATAATAAACAGCAAAGTTTGGCCTCATCATCGGGATATTCTGAATCGTTATACAAAGTAAAATTATTTTGGGGCGTTTCTTACCTGGTGGTCAACCGCTATATTTCCTTGATTGTCTTTACAATGCAGAGAATATTAATAATACATACAATAATTATACCAAATTAGAGATGGTACGTAATAATTTCGTTGAAGACTTCGTATAATTACAATCAAATTTTCGTCAGGTAAATAAATTGATTTTACTAATTATACTCGTGTTATTCTCGTTAGACATTTTAGGAATATGATGGAATAATTCTGTTGAATAACACGATGAAATATAGTAATTTCTGTGATTAATATATTTTTTGTTCGTTTTTTCAGTTTCATGTAGAGAACGCAGAGTATAAAAAAATCGACTCATAGGAAAGATAATAGTAAAAGTGAGCTGTAGATTTGCAAAAAAAAGGTGTGCAATTTATTCAAAAAAAAATCTAGACTATTATGTGTTGATCCCAAATGAGAGACAATATGGATCGAAAACAGAAAGGAATGAAAATTTATTTTTCGAACTCTATTTCTATTTAGACCATTTTGAAATGGTTGTACTCTGAGATTGAAGTTTAGAAGCAAACTAGTCAGTATTGTTGGAGCGAACCAGACTCAATTCAGAAATGAAAATATATGTTATGAAATTACTGGATACTTGGTGAAAATTCTGGATGTATTCAACGAAACTGCAAAATTTTCACAACCAATTTTCAAAACCCCAACAAATATATCACTATACATTAGTT